>JABCMJ010004298.1:0-19726 GCA_014822125.1 Arbutus unedo | reverse complement strand
ATGAACAAATTCAGACGATGAAATTGTGAATAGCTCTTTAAATCAGTTATGATTTGTTTGATGGTATTTGCGACTCGGATATTGAATTCAGAACAGGGTAGCTCCTCAATTGCTTAAACATGAGATTCAAAAAGGCAAGATTTTGTGCAGGATATTTAGTTTAAACACAAATACAGTGTATTAAAAGGGGCACATAAACCGTAGATTCAAAGGATAATTCCAAAGCTGTCACGGATAGCTTGAAACGGAAACGAAATGGGTATTGGAATCTGCTCACACCCTCGCCCTGAAGATTAAACGCTGCACCAGAGAAGCCTGTCTCTCTCCCCCTCCTGTCTCTCTCTCTCTCTCTCTCTCTCTCTCTCTAAGAGCGAAATTCGGGATTTTGTACGGCTTGTTTCATTTTTGGGCCTTGGTTGGTTAATTTGGTGTGGATTTGAATTGGCCTTTTTTCTGGGGTTTAAGTGAAAGAATTGGGCTTTAATGTCTCCGACACGACTCTTCCCGTAAAAATCATGTCGATAAGAGTTTTACTATGCATGAGACGAGAGAGAAAAAAGAGCGCACGAGGGGGTACTAGCCCTTTCAAAAGCCTTTTTTGATTGGAATGTGGAAAGTCACGACACAAAATTCAATTTTTTCTCGTTGAAATGTAAGAGGTTGAAAAAATCACGGTGAATGCTTCAATGATTCAACTTTTCCGGTTGGAATGCAAAAAAGTTGCCAAAATGTCAGTTAACCCATCCAAGTCATGAACAATTTAACTCGTACTTATTGAGAAAAAAAAAAAAGAGCACACAAGGGTGGAACCGGTCATTTCAAAAGTTTTTTCTAATTCGAATGTAGAAAGTCACAACACAAACTCAACTTTTTTTTATTGAAATGTGAAAGGTTAAAAAAATTGTGGCGAATGCATCAAAGTCACAAATCGCTTAGCTTAGAATGCAAAAAGGGCACTCCAATAATTCAATTTTTCTGTTTGTAATGAAAAAGGTTACAAAAATCTCAATTAATGCATCTGAGTCACGAACAGCTTATCTCGTATTTATACAGTATAGAAAGTAGCATAATATAATATAAAGCTATGCGAAGTAGACATAATGGACTTATGACTCGGCAATCTCGACAAACGGAATTAGAGCTGCAAAAAATAAAATAACACATTCATAACTCTCTTATTGAAGTAATCAATCTTATAAAAGGCTCTCTATGTTCCGTCATTCATGAAATTCTAAATCAATGCTGCAACTTGAATTTTGTAAAAGATCAAATAAAAAACTTGCCACGAGTATCGTCATAATATCAGCCAATTCCGTTCATGCTACAATCCAAGCATGTGATGTGTTTGGCTTATGTGATCTATTGAATTTTATTTTATAAGTTCTCATCTACAGAATCAACATATTAATTGTTGCAAATATATAAAATCACTATGGAATACACAACTGAGTGTCTTAAAATAATATTATAATTTAATTTAATTTATTTAATATTTGTGTGAAACTCGTACACTTTTTTTTACTTTAATAAAATTAAATGATTTTTTGTTATAGTAAACCATGAACCTTACACAAGTTTAACAAAAAATGACACGTGTTAAACTAGGCCTATTCCTCTGTAGTATAATTTTGAGCATATGCAAATAAAAAGAGATTATTTAGTACTCCCAAAGCAATTTTTAGATAAATACGTAATTGATAAACCCTTGTAGGAATGAATATTATAGGAATGGTGGAATCCCCCTCCCGTTGGCAAGAACAAATCTCTCAATTTTCGTCGGTGGATCACTTTTATTTGGGCATGTAAAGGCATGAGTTAATTATCCGTCTTAATGCGGTTATTTAAAATAATTCGAGAGTTGAGCACTTTGTCGTAATTGATAACCTTTTTGAACTCGATATATTGGCGCGTTTATTAAACCAAAATCACGATCACACATTAGCTTGATTTTCTCGACATCTTAAATACGAAACTACATACTATTTCTAAGGACAAATGACGTTTCTTCCTCTTAATTTATGATCACACAAATTTGGAAAATGCGAGAATTGAGTATTTTTACCGCAATTTATAATCTTTCCAAATTGAATATATTAACACGTTTATTAAACCTAAGTCATATTCACATATTAACTCGATTTTCTTGATAATTTGGCGAAAACGCCTACTATTTCTCAGGGCAAATGCATTACCTCCTAACTCCTTCCACTCATAGGGATTAGGAAATAACTCTCTACTTTTCGCCAAGTCAGCCTCCTCCTCAATTATTTTTAAGGACATATTTGCAAAGGATTCATATAACCTGTGGTCAAAACTGCATAACACAAAACTTAGGGTTTTGTACTAAAATAATGAGATTTAGTACACTTTATAGTGCGGACAAAATTATATAATTTTATTTATTTTACTATTAAAATTATATCATTTTAACTTATCATACAAATTGTTATCAAAATATATAAAATTAAATTCACAAAGGTAAATGAAATAAAATTATGTCGTCTTGTTCGCACTGTACCCATATTACAAGAAAGTGACAAATCCCAAATAAGGACGGTTGTAAACCTCAACTGACTACTAAATTTTAAGGCGGGAAACTTCCTGGAAAGTTCCCAGGCATTACAAAACAAAGTATTTTCGTATCTCAATAATTGTGGGTCGAAATTTTCTCAGTGTCGAGTCAATCACAGGTCGTTGATGGGAAAGAGCGAGGAAAAGGGGAGCTGGGTTCAACCACCACCCATATCCTTCGGAAGCCTGAAGCCGCTGGTATATATCCGTAGGTAAAATCGCATCACGACAGATTTTTTCTTTTCCCGATGATGAAATTCAGGAGTTTTCTGCTTCAAATTTGCTTCCCCCCCATTTTTTTGGGGTTTAATTTAGGCACTTCTCACTCCCACAGTCCACAGAAATCCCCGATTCCATTGGCAATCCACAGGTTATTTTCGATGGGCAGAACTATTTCTTCGTTGGCATTTGCTAAAAATAGAAGCAGGCACAATAACCAATTCCTCGCTTTCTCTCTCTACCTCTCTATCTCTCTGTTTTTTTTTTGTGGGTTTTATTGTTCCTTGTCGAATGTTTTGATTTGGGACACACCCTTTTTTTCTTATTTCATTTTGTTGTATTCTTCACGAGGCGGTGGCTCCGTTTGAGCGGCGGTGCCATCTCTTCTCTCTATCTCTGCAACATTGACCCGTGTCCGTACAGATGACTAGTGGCAATGCATTGGGTAATGCATCGCCTTCCGGTGATGGCAATGACCACGAGCGCGACATGGAGGCCGGTGACGTGGCCGGGTGGGCTCCCGTGGAAGAGGAGTTTGTCGATCCTTTCGATATCGGCAACACCAAGAATGCACCCATCGAGAGTCTTAAGAGATGGAGGGTAAGTGAAGACTCGTAATGTGTATCATCCAATGCATTTCTCCCCGTTGTGGTTGCAATTAGCATGTGTTGTGGATTCTGTTTGATTCTTCATTTAACTTGGTTGGAATCAAGGGCGTAACGATGAATCTAATTTACCGTGGGCTAAAAATGGACCGGGTTAAAAATGAATTGAACTTTAAATAATGAGGTGGGCTAAAATAATTTAAACTAGAATTTTACATACAAAAAATAATAATTTTGGAACACCCTGGGCTAGAGCCCACCACAAGATTGTGGTGGTTCCGCCCTTGGTTGGAATGGTCATAGATTGGTTCCAGCGTCACATTACTGGGATTTTTATCAATCAAATTGCCGTACACAGTTTGCATTGAGCATTGCAAGACAAACATGCCCCCACAATTCACTTTGTGATTGAGAATTGCCCAAGTTCCTTCAACCTTAATTCGTTGATTACAATGTGATTTCTTTTGGGTTGTACAACATTTTGGCAATGGGGACAATGACCTAAGCATTTATAGAGGAGAAAGAAACAAGTCAATCCCCAGTTCCATAGTCATACGCCAAGTTCGACATTGTGTCTCGTCCTTGTTTAATAACTTTGACAAAGCTGTTGGTATGCAACCGACAGATATACCAAGGACCAACAAATGTGAAAGGAAAGTTTCATGTAATCGATGCTTTGCGGGACATAACGTTGGAGAACTAAGGAGCAGCACGCTCATTCACATTTTGAAATGAATGTAAAAAATAGGTATGTGGCAAGACCAGAAAACATAAATCTGAAAATGAATGAATATATTGGTATGATGTTAGGAGCATGCAATGGCAAGAAAGATTGGTAGGAGCACTTGAAATGTTAGGGGGATGCGAATACCTGAATTGACACGACATGCTATTGAAGAAAAGAGTATAGAATTATGTAACTAAAGTAATGATGTAATCTTTAACAGAGCATTTTGATTAAGGAAAACTGATTCATGTGTAGACCCCATTGACAGGGACACAGTTTAGTTTGATTTGGTATATTTCTACTATTTTAAGCAACTATTATTGGGCTTTATTGTTATTATACCTACTGTGCTTCAGCGATGAATGGTAGGTCTTTGGTTAGAACCTGAACTAGAGATCTTTTGGTCCTTTACAGCAAGCGGCACTTGTGCTTAATGCTTCTCGTCGATTTCGGTACACTTTGGACCTGGGAAAGGAAGAAGAGACCGAACAAAGGAGAAGGATGATCAGAGCACACGCACAAGTTATAAGGGTAATGTTTTATATGCCGAAGCACATTTTTTCAATTGTGTTTTTTATTATTGTATCTGTTTCTAACTCTCTATTACTTGGTTAATTAGGCAGCACTGCTTTTCAAGTTGGCTGGGCAACGTGCAATTGGTATTTACTCTCTGGAATAGCTTTTGAAAATTTATTTGCTTTAGATTGTCATTGTTCAGCAAAATGTCACTTTCTTGATAGACATAGGGAAGAGTTATTCCACATGTCATATGAACATTCCTTGATGCTTCTGATTTAAACAAATCATCAGACAACTTGATGAATCGTGAATAGAGTACAAGTTACTATAAGTAGTCATGAATCTGCTTTTTGGGAAAAACAAAACAAGTGGAGGACAGATAGGGCTGGTAGAAAATGACCTTATGCAGATGATGCTCCTGCCATTGCTGTATACTCGCTTTTTTTACTCTCTCATTTGTGCTCCATGAGCATCTTTTCTTTTATTGCTCGCTACTGCATGTTCCACATTTGAAAACCAGTTAGTAAATAGTAATAACATCAAGCGCTAATGTCTTTGTATGGATGGGAGGAAGGTAGGTGCTTGAGTCAGTGTGAATGTTTTTTACTTGTTTATCTCTCTCGGAGATAAGAGTAAAATGCTTCAAGTCGAAACAAAACGAAAAGAAAGAGAAAATAAACGGAATACAGTTCTTTGAAAATTTAGGCCAAAAATAGGAAGTGCCAATGAAGAATGCAAACTGAGACATTGCTATGTATCTAACGGAAGATACATGCGCCATGGATATCTTATTCCAAATGGTCATGCTCAGTTTTTTTTTTTGCTTTTAATTTGATTAATTGAGAAAGTTATTTTTATAAGATGGAAATGCTGCAAGTGTTGATTGTTCTGTGTTCATTAGTATTCTAGACTTTGGAGATGGTGGTCCTTAAATCCACCTAGTTGCCATTCGGTAGTCTGTACTAATCACAGCAACATCAATGGTCTAAGAACGACATGCACTGGAAGTCTTTCGGGGGTTACAGAGTAAATGTCACTTACTGCAGTGGAGACTGAAACATTCGAAAGAGTAAATAAAAAAATTCGAATTTTATTTCCATGCATTACTGCTTAGGTGTCTTAATCACCCTGAGATACTATACAAAATTGATTTCATGTATCCTTCCTCGTGATTTACTTGATGGATTACAGAATGTGTAACCGTATTATGTCCTGATCATATATATATAACCATGCATGTTGTATGCATAGCAGCTACACTAGTTGTCAGTTCCATATGAAAGCATCCATGTTTTCTCATTCTTGCTTGGTTTACATTTGGTTTGTTTATTTAGTGCTAGGCTCCACAGTAGCGCCTCCGACTCCATGTGGTGATTATGAAATTGGACTAGAGCAGCTTGCTTCAATGACTAGGGATCAAAATAATTCAGCCCTACAACAGTATGGAGGGGTTAGTCAATTGATTTCAAAAGTTCCCTTATTTTATGTAATGGAGTCACATGATTTCACAGTCAAAACATCATATGCATCAGGCCAAAGGGGTAGCAGATTTGCTAGAAACAAACGTGGATACAGGAATTACTGGTGATGATAGTGACCTAGAGAACAGAAGAAATGCTTTCGGATCAAATACCTATCCCGTAAAAAAAGGGCGGACTTTCTTGGTATAAGATTTAAGGCATTGTTTTCTTGGTAATTTTTCTTAACGTGGGACTCTTTTGCATTGGCGTTATTCATTTGTCTGCTTTCTCCTGCAGAGGTTCCTTTGGGAAGCTTGGCAAGATTTAACCCTAATCATCTTGATGGTAGCTGCTATAGCATCACTGGTACTTGGAATAAAGACAGAGGTGGGCTCCACTGTGTTCTGATACATTAATGATGGCAAAACAATGGTTGATATTAATCATGTTCCTTTGATTTTTCAGTGTGGTAGTGTGTTTTACATGAACGTTCCACTTTTTCATTTTTGCATTTTTGTAGGGCCTTGAAGAAGGTTGGTATGATGGGGGAAGCATTGCCTTTGCTGTTCTTCTTGTAATATTTGTTACAGGTATCTACCATTCACTGTTGCTTCTTCCACTCTCAAAGTCTATTCGATAGCTTTGAATTTTTAAACTTACATCAGATTGCAATCGGATCATACCGAAATTTGAGACTATATTTAAGGATTTTCTGTGTTCACACGTCCATGCAATTTCTCACCTTTTTTTTAATATGTTGTTGTCGATGGTAGGATCTTGGCTTCAGGATCTAGACATGCAAATGGTTCGTTAGAATGTTGGTTTTATTATATGATGTGCCTGTGTTAAGAATATAGCCTTTACGTCCTTAGGACAAGTGTGATCTATCATTCAACTGCACTTTGTTCTCCATTCTATGACCATTGTCTAGAAAGATTTAAAAGGGTTAGTTGTGCTGTAAACTTACCAGATACTAATAGCACAAGGATGACGTTCTACTGTTGCATTCCTTTCTTCGTTAGTGCTTTCTGATAAGTATTAATACGCTTGCTGACCTCGTCCTGCAATCATACCTGCAATTATCTGTGCTTTCCTTTGTCCTTAAGCTAGGGATGCATCTTATTTGACTATGCTTTATGATTTGATGCATTTGGTGGCCTGCTGATTATAGTATCTCGTGAAATCAACATTCTATTTTTTTACTAATGACATCCTTTTTTTTTTTTAAATCTAGCGACAAGTGATTACCGACAGTCACTCCAGTTTCAAAATTTGAACGAAGAAAAGCGAAATATTCATTTGGAGGTGTGTGCAATTACAGCATGGGGTATTTCAGTATTGTTATTTATTACCCTTAAGTTTCTAAACTTTTATGCATCTTAATGCAGGTTGTTCGAGGTGGTAGGAGAGAAAAGATTTCGATATATGATATCGTTGTTGGCGATGTTATACCGCTCAAGATAGGTGATCAGGTGAGTCGTAAGTGTAGTCTAATTTGTTGGTTTGATTAGTTGGGCATACAAAATTTTCTTTTGCCCAGTGCAATTGATTATGTTACCGCCTGTAAACGAGAGCAAGAAAAATTAGGCTGTTGTTTTGCATTGTTCCCAGGTCCCAGCTGATGGAGTCTTGATTTCTGGACATTCTCTTGCCATTGATGAATCTAGCATGACTGGGGAAAGCAAGATTGTAAGCTGGTTTGGTCTTCTTGTAAGATATTCTTAACGTTATTGATTCTTTTTTTTCTCAAGAGCTATACATTTTATAGGTTCGGAAAGATCACAAGGCACCATTTTTGATGTCTGGTTGCAAGGTTGCTGATGGCGCTGGAACTATGCTGGTAAAGCACCTCCAATTCTACTTTACCCGATACATGCAATATTTGATATTTGTCATTTGTAGGATCATCAGTCATGTATCTTCTTGTTGATAGTTTGGTTATCAACTTATTACCTAGCTATCCAAGTTTTGAAATATTAACACTGTAGACTTGACAGTTCCTGTATATTCTGAAGCTTCCCTGCCGTTGTTTAGTAGGACCTTGTTAACTCTTGTCAAATTAAACATCTCTCATTTTTACCATTAATTTGCAATTGGTCATTGTGTTATAATTGAATTAAAAACCCCTTCATGTTTCTGTAGAGATTAATGTCATATACTGTGTTTAGGTTTTGGAATAAGTTTGAGTGAATTAGCTGATGAAACATGATTAGTTTGAGCCCTGATTTTGTCATGACTATTATCAATGTTGTGCTATCTTAAGGTAACTGGTGTTGGAATAAACACGGAGTGGGGATTGTTGATGGCAAGTATCTCAGAAGATAATGGTGAAGAAACACCGCTGCAGGTTTTTCTTCCATCCTTAGCTGGTGTTCTGCATTCCATGATCCTTAGTCATTAATGAAAAGTTTGGGTCACATCATTAGTTTTTATGTGGATGACCCATCATAGGTACGGTTGAATGGTGTTGCTACTTTTGTTGGCATAGTTGGGCTTTCAGTAGCTCTCTTTGTGCTTGCTATCCTTTTGGGCAGGTAAATTACATATCTTTTTGGGTCATGTCCTATATGTATCCGTAAGCCAGCTAATCTTTTGCACTATAAACTTCCAGATACTTTACTGGGAACTCGAAAAATGCTGATGGGACAGTTCAATTTGTCCGGGGCAAGACCAGTCTTGGTGATGCAGTTGATGGATCCATAAAAATCATCACCATTGCCGTAAGTGATATTTTCTGTGACTGTTTTGGTACTTGCAGCACTCTTGTTTCTTGACTAATTACAGAGCTCTTTAGGTCACCATTGTGGTGGTTGCTGTCCCTGAAGGGCTTCCTTTGGCTGTTACCTTGACGTAAGTGTGGTTTGGTTCTTCTATTATATAAGTATTTTCTATCTTTCTTTTTGTTATCCTTTTTTTCCTCCTACATGCTATTGGATGCTCTTTGATTCATTCTGTTCTTGTATTATGTGACAGCCTGGCGTATTCAATGAGAAAAATGATGGCAGACAAGGCCTTGGTACGTATCTTGATCATTGCTTCCCTTTTGAAGTGTTTATAAGTAGACTGTAGCTCTGAAGACCACATTGTATTTTGTCCTGTTTTGCAGGTGCGTAGGCTTTCAGCTTGTGAAACTATGGGTTCTGCAACAACTATTTGCAGTGATAAAACAGGAACCTTGACCTTAAATCAGGTGGGTCGAGCTATTTTTTCTGCGCTTGTTTTTGCTAACATGCATATGGAAAATTGTTGCTGCATATCTGATCCTATTTCTGTGTTGCCCCGCCCCTCCTTGTTGTTCAGGAGGTTGGGGGTGGTGGCAGAATTAATTCATTAGACGCTAAAGCTTGTAGTTTTGTCAGTTTGTCTTATGCCCGTTGGTCAAAAGCCTAGACATCACTTGTTGACTTTTGTTAGGACTGACAACCAAAGCCTTCATTTATGATATTTTCAATTGAGTTTATGACAGATGACTGTAGTTGAAGCTTATGTTGGGAGAAAGAAAATTACTTCGCCTGAAGACGGTTCTCAGTTCGACGAAGTTGTTTCCGCTCTGCTACATGAGGGCATTGCTCAGAATACTTCAGGCAGTGTTTTCCTCGCCAAGGTACTCTGTCCGCAGCTGCAATTTTCTTCTTCTTCTTCTTCTCGTATTTTTTTGTTGCTTTTGGTGGGGGTGCAGAGATGTTCTTTTATTCAGCACTACTTGAACAAGCATCCAAAACAACTACACGTACACGATTCTTTTTCAAGGTGCTTAAATGCTTAGCCAATGTACAACTCAACTCAACTGAAGTTGACCTTTTCCCCACCACTTGAGTTGTCTGTTAACCAAATCTGGGTCAATGTAACAGCATTTTGATGGTCTTTATTAACAATTGCGTGTCAACTTGTTTGAATTTCTATATTATAGGTCGAGAAGAGCATGTGATTATCATTTTTTGATGTTACTTAAAAATGACTGGATGTTGGTCATGTTTGACATTCAGTACAGTAGTCTCCACAAACCATTGAACCCCTCATGTTGTAGTCTTCCATGGGGGATTACCATTTGTTTCTCTTCTCATTGGCTGATGGATTCTTGTGTAGTGACCCAGACACAAAGAGGTGTTTGTCCATAAATCATTTAAGTTCCATGTAAATACCAAAAAGCATAAAAACTCATCTTTGATTGTTTGGTAGGGTGGTGGAGATATGGAAGTTTCCGGATCTCCCACAGAAAAGGCTATCCTTCACTGGGGCCTTAAGGTATATATCTTTTTAACAAAGTGTAGTTGTTACTTCTGATTCATTTTTGCACTTGATTTATTGCTATTTTGTACTTTTGGTTGTAGTTGGGGATGAATTTTGATGTTATCAGATCAGAATCTACAGTTCTTCAAGTTTGTCCATTCAATTCGGAGAAAAAGCGAGGCGGTGTTGCACTAAACAAGGTACTATATACACTACTGATCCTATTTTTTCGGCTCTAGGGAAAAAACTATTGGATTCACTTAATGTGTCTGCAATCTGCACTCTGACTTTTAGCGTGACTACCACAAACTTATTGAGTAAATTACATGACTGTTTAACAATCATTAGCCTTCTGATTTCTAGCCATTACATGCTCACTCTATTTGAGATTGTCATCATTGTTGATTTTCGGTCAAAACATTCTCTTAGGTAGGGTTTAGCTTACAGTCTCGCGCACACACACACGGAGTGTAAGGGATACTAATGAGTCTGGTTTGGCTAGAGTTATCTATTCCATACCGTACCAACCACGTAGCAGTACCGGACCACCGGTGTACCATCTCAGCCATTGTTTTGGGCTGTTTCGGCCTATTCCTGTCGATACCGATCAGTACCGTACCAGTCCGTAATTTTTTTATTTTTTAAATTTCAATTAAAGGTTTTTTTTATAATTAGTCATAAAATGAGACTAAAATCATCCCCTTTTATGTTTGGTGATTTGTTTTTAAGTTGTGAGGTTTTATTTTGTCCAATGTGATTTTTTGTAAAAAAATAGTATTTGAAAATGTACATTAATTTTAGTGATAAATTCAAAATGGTATGCTGGTACGCACTAATAACGGCATGTACCGTACCAGTAATAAAATCAGTACGCTTGCCGAGACGAGATTGATAACTTTGTGTTTGACTTCAAACTCTTTAGCCAAACTTTTATGAAACCTGACTACCTAGTACCAAATCCTGGTCATCCGTGTTGGATCCAAAATAGAAAGTAGGACTTAGCCCTATTATATGCTAAGCATGGTATGGTTAGTTTCTGCACAAATAGAATATGCCTCCAACGTCTGATGTTTGGTGTGTGAATAAGAAACTTTTTGTATGGGGTCAAAATTGGTTTCCATGGTTGAGGCAGCATGCTTGGTGTACCACAACCTCAGTCCTCATATGACTTCCAGTTTTAGTCAAAAAGATAGAAAATATCCACAGTTTTTTTGGCTAATCATTTTCTTCAACAAGAAAGTTATTCAACTTCAGGTTCTCTGTAGTAGAAATCTTTGAACCACAATTTGAAATGCCATGTAAATGTTATCTTTTGTAGCGTCATAACAATGTAATAATCAAGATTGCTTTTGTTTTCTCAGGTAAATAGAAGTAACCATTAAAATTTTGGAACAAGTCTGATTGATCTTGTTGAAATTAGTAACTGTTGAACTGCAGTCAATCCTGAAGTGGAAGTAAATCTTGGAAGACTTGAGTAAAAGATCAACTATAGGCACTTTTTTCATCACTCAAGTACATAACCTTTTTGTGATTAATGAAGTTATGTCATCACTTTTGTACAAATGCTTAATGCTTCTTTATGCAATGATGCGCAGGCCAACTCCCAAGTTCTATTGGTTAATCTAATGGGATAATCTTTTTCCTGTTTTAATGGCAGCCCAATTCTGAAGTTATTGTACATTGGAAGGGAGCAGCTGAAATTGTTCTAGCCTCATGTACCGGATATCTTGACACTAATGGTTCCCGGCAGTCCATCGATAATGATAAGGTCAATAGTAAGCTTACATACTTCGCCAGAGTATACATATTGATTATGGGTACTCTTTATGAAATTGAAGGAATTTGCCGGAAGTTGTGAAGTAGTTTTAGTTTCATATTTATGAAATTAAGGAGAATACAAAAACATAAGATGTATGTAAAAGAACACACCTAATGTTCAGAGTATATGAAAAAATAAGATGTATGTAAAGAACAGCCCTTATGCTGAGCAGAATAATTCAAAATTCTCACTTTGTAAGAACTCCGGGTAATAACATTTCAACTCTTTCTCAGGTGTTTTTTAAGGAAGCTATTGATGATATGGCTGCAAGAAGCTTGCGCTGTGTTGCAATTGCATACGGATCACTTGAGATGGACAAAGTTCCTACTGATGAAGAGCAACTATCCCAATGGAATGCACCTGATGATGACCTTGTTTTGCTGGCTATTGTGGGGATAAAGGTAAACATCTTAAAAATAACTCAAAGTCAACTCGTATTTGTTTTTATGATTTCATATTATATGCTATTCAATTAAAGTTGAACTATAATTGACATATTGCCCAAGCTACTCGTTTTTAGGAAGGCAGAATGACAGAAAAGGCAAAAAAAAACAAAAGGAATTAGATCTTTATATTATGCCATTGCCTTTCTTTTCTCCTATGTAGGGGATGGTTTTGTAGTTTCATATAAAGCTTGTGTTAACCATGAAGTTTAAAGTATTCTTTTGTTTGTTGTAGAATAAGTTTCTCCAATCGTGTTTCTAAGTTCTGATGTTCGCTAATGTCTCTGTCTAGGATCCTTGTCGCCCGGGTGTCAAGGATGCAGTGAGAGTATGCACAAATGCTGGTGTGAAGGTGATAATCTATATCTTTTTATGTTGGAAATGACGTGTGTATGTTCTATTGATGGAAATTACTCAATAATTCACCAGCTAATGACAAACCAGAACAGTTGGTAAGAAAAGCTGCAAACTACATCTTGCCTGAGTGTCTATCAACTGATTTAATACAGCTACTGTCTATGGATGCTTCTATGTGTAGGTCTCCATTTATATTCTTAAAACGGTGATATATTGGGTGCACTGACTTTTTTTTCCCTTTTACTTATTGTAACTTTTAAGTAGTTCATGAAATCGATTTCCTTGTATTGATGTGCTTTTCCTGATTGAGAGAATGATGGTGGGATCAAACTTCTGTTAACTAATAGGTTCGCATGGTCACTGGAGATAATATTCAAACAGCGAGAGCAATTGCTGTGGAGTGTGGAATACTTGCTTCAGACGCAGATGCCGGTAAACATACTATTATTGAAGGAAAGACTTTCCGTGAATTATCAGAGAAAGAAAGGGAAGAAGTTGCACCAAAGATATCGGTAATTAGGGCACCCTAATTTTCTTCACCTAAGAAAGGGAGAATGATACATTTTTGTGGTCCTGTACGTGATTAATTTGTTGTGTCATGGTGAATAGGTGATGGGAAGGTCTTCTCCTAATGACAAGCTTCTACTTGTGCAAGCATTACGTAAAGGAGGGGACGTTGTTGCTGTAACTGGAGATGGAACTAACGATGCTCCTGCACTCCATGAGGTTTGGCACACACACTTTCTCTCTAGCTATATATATGTATATAGATGTATACAAATACTAAAGATTGCATTGTGATGTTTCTCCAAGTTCGCCTGATGTGCTTCATAGGATTTGACGTCTCATCTGCCTGGTTCTGGACACAAGGAACATTCACCCCAAATATATCCTAGATGTTTGGAGTGGACATAAGGGGGAAAACAGCCCAAGTCCTAGACATAAGGATTCTGCTGTCTCCATATTTCTATGTTCTTGTGTAGCAATACGAAGTGGCTAGATCATGGAGGAGTTCCTAGTTATGTTTGATTTATGAACGTGCCTAGCAATATGACTTTTTCTTTAACGGGATCATCTAGACACTTGTATGAACCTCCCTGCACTTGCTTACTATTGCTCAAAGTTAGTTGTACACATCATTGCATATTACCACGAACATAGCCTGTTTTGCTCGAAGTTGTACCCATATAGGTAGGTTTCATTCTGTGTATATATAAAGAAAGGGATGTATCCTCCCAGTTCAGTGTCTATGATTTGGTTTGTGTTTTGCTGTTCTAATTTCCTGGTACATTTATTTATAGTGGATGTTGGTGTTTATGTATATGGCACTATTGTCTGGGTAGCAGTGTTTCTGGTTGTACCTGATCAAATTATTATCATTCTGTGTTTTAGGCAGACATAGGTCTTTCCATGGGGATCTCAGGAACTGAAGTGGCTAAAGAAAGCTCAGACATCATTATCTTGGATGACAATTTTGCATCAGTTGTAAAGGTCAGTGTTAGCATACTCACTTATGCAAGGATTTAGGAAACTGGGAGTCTTTTTCTGGGAACTTTGTGATTCCGCCACTTTTATTAATGGAAATACATCGCTTTGTTGCATTATTGGCCTGAAATGATGCACATATATCATGGCATTAGTAACTGAAATAGTCTTTCTGAAGATAGATATTTTTTCCTGTAGTAAATATTTCAATCCTTTTCATGTACTAGTATGCTATGTAAAACAGATCCTTCAAAATGTATAAAGAACCTGTGCCGGTCACTCAGCACTTGGATAAGGATATGAAATCTGTGTCCACCATGTTTAGTTGGAGAATAACTTATCTAGCAGTTTTTCTAATTCAATTTTACTAAACATTATTTAAGCTAGAATAGAAATTATATATTAGTATATTGAGGAATTTGAGTATGCCGGTGTATCCATGTATCCTCAAAATGAAAACTTGATGAATCCAATACTTACAGATGTACTTGCATCCGACATCCATACCCAAGTCCATGTAGCATAGCCAATTATGATAAGCTGACACATAAATCGAATTTCTGTATCTTGTTTTCCTTTTTAGACTTTAGTTCAGTTTCTTTTTTTGCTATTAATTTCAGCTCTTTACAACCATTCCTGAGTTATTTGAAGCAATCAGTTCCCGATTTTATCATTATTAAATACGTCTCCTTGTAGGTTGTCCGCTGGGGCCGGTCTGTATATGCCAATATTCAGAAATTTATCCAGTTCCAGCTTACTGTCAATGTTGCAGCTCTTGTAATTAATGTCGTGGCTGCAATTTCAGCTGGTGATGTTCCATTAAATGCAGTGCAGGTTGAAGCTGTTTCACTAACTTCGTGGATCTAAACTTTTTTTTCTTGCTACCTCAGATATTAGCAGGTTTCGTATTTGGAACCTGGGTGGCACCTTTCTTCAGAACCCGTATAAAAATGGTTTAAACTAAAAAAAATCTTTGCCTAGGCCTGTAAAATTTTGAGATTTCATGAAAATATGAAACCAATCCCAAGTTGTTTGGAAGAAGAACATGTCAATATGGCTGCTTATTTTTACATAAACAGAGTGAAGTAAACACGGTATCTGACTTGAATTTAAATATTGAGTAGGTTGATCTTCCAGTTCTTGTCTATAACTTATTCTTCTTGTTGCAGCTTCTGTGGGTAAATCTTATCATGGATACACTTGGAGCATTGGCATTGGCAACTGAACCACCCACTGATCATCTTATGAAAAGATCTCCAGTTGGTCGAAGGTTAGAATTTGTTGGCTTATTTTTACGCAATACTATGCACCTACAAATCAAGAAACTTTATGTGTACAGTTATAGATGTTAAGTGGTTTATGTTGTCATAGGAGATGCACAGATAGTTTTTACATCTTTATTTCATGTTCTTGGATATGGTGGTGGGTTTAGAAACATGATGCCAATTTGAGGTGATCTTCAAGCCTTCTATTTTTATCAAGAGTTCCACGTTATGTATGGCGCGATCACCATCCGCGTTGTGGGAGAGGGTAGTGTAAATTATTTGAATATTGATCAACAACTTACAGTTATGTTATTCGCACTAAGGTTCTCAAGGAATAAGCCAGATGTGCAATTTTCAGTGCTTTTATTAATTTTTTGTCAGATACCAAGCCAGACACCAAAAGACAGCCTGGCTTAGTACACAGTGCAGATGATTTCTGCTATACTTCTTCCTTCTAAATGGGCTCTTCTGTTAATCTCCTTCAAGTCCTGGCTTGATAGGTTATGACCATTAACTTTCCCGTTTCAACAACAATATTCTTCCCGACAGCGCACTCTCCTAGACTTTTGTCTATCCCTAGATTAATAGAAATTCATCATTAGGTTAGCCAGCCTGGTAAACCGACAAATGGGAGGCTCTTCAGTTTTACTATCATATGATTCTGCCAGACTCATCAATTTCATTCTTTCTCCATTCAAAACTGACTACTTTGGGAACCCATAATCTGACGATCCTTTCATATGATTTTTTAATATTTTTTATGCTTGTAATGTTTTGGGGAATCCCGGCGATTATATACCTGCTAATCCGATGTCCACTTGTTGGCCTATTATATGAGTAGTTTGAGCCTTGTGTACGCAAATTTAAGTGCTTCAACTAAATTTTGATACTAGCTGAATTTTGAGCTTGTGGCTGATTTCTGTCATCAAGTAAGTTTAGACCCTCTGATGGAGCACATATCTGTACTTGCAATCATGACTTGCTTTGCAGATCCGCCCATTTTACTCAGTGAGAGGTCAATTGTCGGAAAATAGTTCAATGTCAAAATTACTGACCATTACTTCAGATCACCAACAAGTGCCAGAATTGGAGACTGGAGGTCCTCCCGTCAAACTTTCCTACTGGAACAACATGCTTCACCCAAACTAACTATACGGCTATGTTTAAAATGCCACATAACCTTAAATATGATCACCCATTTCAGCTGGCTTTACTATCTGTATGATTACTATATGGATTTTTCCTTGGTTTGTCTGTTTCTTTGTTTGGTGGAAGAACTTACAGTAGGCTTTCATAATGCTGGATGGTTTCACTGGGTTGAATATTATTGATAACTATAATTTTTTTTTTTTTTTTTGGCCTTTTCTTCAGGGAACCTCTTATAACAAATATAATGTGGAGAAACTTGCTTGTCCAGGTTTTTGATATTCACGTTACCTTGTTTTTTGGGGATGCGCATCTTTGATTACTTTGAGAAAACAGGGAATATACCCTAAACTTTGTTGTTGCTTACAGTTTTGGAACTTTTTGCAGGCTTTGTATCAAGTCACTGTTCTCCTGATTCTGAACTTTTTTGGAAAGGGTATTCTGAACTTGGGTCATGAAAGTACGGAGCATGCTAATCAGTTGAAGAATACCTTGGTTTTTAATGCATTCGTCTTCTGTCAAGTAAGTCCTTCTGCCATCTCTGTGGGGGGAAATAGTACCAAATTTATTTGTTTTAGGAATAGTTCCTTGGTTTTTGGGTTAGGACAAAACAAAAATGATGCCTTCCCCCAATCTCGAAAGACCTCGATGCTCATTCAACCCTAAAAGCACTGAAAAGGCTGCCCTCCTCTCGCTATGCCATGAGCAGGCCATTTTTTTTTGCAGGATGTTTATTTCAGAATTCTTAAAAGTCGTTCAAATTTTCACTTACTAGTTGAATTACAGATATTCAATGAGTTCAATGCTCGAAAGCCCGACCAAATGAATGTCTTCAGTGGAATTACGAAAAATCGCCTTTTTGTGGGGATTGTTGGAGCCACATTCATACTACAGGTGAGAGGCCTTGTGTCATCTTCATGGAACTGAGGATCCTGTTGTGCACTGCACATAGCAGCATTGTAGCGTGCCAAAACGACGCCGTTTTGGTACTCAAAATGCATTTGGCATACGCACGTGATTTTTTGGGTGTCCAGATGCAGAAAGACGTCGTTTTGGCACATTGTATACCCTGCTGCACAACAGATCACCCGTGTCCCTTCTCCACAATGTTTTGATCATGCTATTTCTTGGTATTAACAACACACTGCTCCATTGTGGTACGACAGATACTTATCATTGAGTTTCTTGGCCACTTCTTCTCAACGGTTAGACTCACCTGGAGTCTCTGGATTGTTTCCCTCGTTATTGGAGCGATCGGGTACGCTCCGTATCTAGCAGCAGAACTTTGCATGGACTGATATTTTCTCTTTACAAAACCAGAAGAACGAGTTCTTTTTTCAGAAAAAATCCTGACTTATCATCTGAAGTCAAATATATGACAGAAAACTACGTCACCCAGATGTTTCTGATCATGATATTTATAGCAACATGTGAAAATAGTAGGATGAAAATCGAACAGCTTCTAAAACTATAGGCATGAAGACGTGTTTGTTCATTAGTGAAAAAGATCTTTGGCATATGTTGTTTCTTGTTTAAATGGGGGTGGCATAACTTCCCAATCTGGGACGGCCTCTCTCTCTCTGGAGCGAATTCAACGACCAAAGAATTTCGTTGATTGCATGAGCTTGGTTGTTTAGCTGAGCACTTGAATCACTTATTAATATCATGTGCTTGAAAGCCAAATGCTTCAATATAAAAGGCAATCACCACGGGACAGACTTTCCAAGCTATAATAAGTGAGGGCTGCCCTGTCCTGTCTACCTGGGCTGGCATCTGACTTTGCTCGCTGACTATGCCTTGAGTCTTTCTTTGGTTCAGTGGCAGCGAACCACATTACCAAAAATCACGATGGGAAAAAAGGGTAGTTCCCATTACTTATTCGTCCTGGTCCGTCCTGGTTCCGGGTCCCTGTGGTGGAACTACTTGAGCCTATGGGACTTGAAAAACTTGAGGTAAGTGCAGCACATAAGCTTGCTGGGTAACAACAAGTGTAGGCCTCTGGCAGCCTTGTGAAGGATTAGAAGGACGATACACGATCGGATCATGAGATATTCCCTACCATACTGTGGTGTTGTAGCGATCATTTGTGCGTCTGCTCCTTTAGATCGTGCATCATAATCTTAGCATTCTCATGTTTTGATCAATTGTGAAATGCTTGTTACAGGTGGCCGCTCGCAGCGGTTGGAAAGTTGATTCCAGTACCGAAGACTCCATTCGCAAAGATCTGTATCAAGCCATACCAGCGATGCATAGCTGCTCGCAGTTCTCGCCGTGCATAAACATATATTCACTCTGATGTGCTTTCTTTCATCCAGTTACTAAGGAGCTTCATTGATCTTCTTGAGAGATTTTTTGCTGTTGTATGCAGTAGCCAAAAGACAATAAAGTCTCTTCTGCAACTGACTTCGCGCCTTGGCCCTCTTACAAATCCTAAGTGTATGTATTCAGTTTTGGGTCACTTACAACAGCTGGTATTTAACTCTAAGACCTCCTATATATACATAGATATATATCTGTTATTAAGATAATTGCATTTGTTCTACTGATAATGTATGGTCTCTCTGGATTCTCAATATACGCAATGGACGTATATGGTTTAGTTTTGTGAATCCACAAGCTATGCGTTATGTTTAACACTTGACAATGCTGGTAGAATATTGTCCCATTCTTTCACCCGTTTATTTATAATCCCGAGTTTTTAAACACATTGCACTTCCGCTTGGGTCGAGGCTGCCACTTGGTCCAAAGACGGATCAAAGAATTCTTGTTGGTTTTTGGAATTCGACATGGGGATGTCTTTTGGATCCACCATCTCAAACTTTAAGGAAGAGATTGAATAATCCTAGTTTTTTTACTCCATTCAGAAAGTCTTTTCCACTC
>JABCMJ010004297.1:0-11688 GCA_014822125.1 Arbutus unedo | reverse complement strand
AAAGAGAGATTGTGAGGTGTGAGAGCTTGTAATAACTCTCCAATATTAGTGAATCCGCTGCCCCGTGGATGTACCCGATTTTGGGGAACCACGTAAATTCCTCTGTCTCTTGTGATTGAGTGTGTGTGTTGGGTTTATCGTTCCTAAGGCACTACACACACATTAGGCAACTTGGAAGACAATTACACTTGACTCTTGGTAACATCTGTTCGGTATCTTTTCCAGCTATTTCTGAGTCATCACAGTTGCTGGGAATCTCAAAACCAATGGTCTGGCTATTGAGAAAGGCAAGAAGCTGTGTACTTTCAATGCCACGAAAACCTTGTTTATTTTACTTATTCTTGTGGATTTTCTTTTGATAACCAACGAAATTGCTCCGTGCAGGCCCATATTGGACCTGCTGGCATTGTAGACCTGGGACATTCGAAATGACCCGCAAGACCCTCACACCTCGCACCATTTGAAACAACATGTTTCCAACAGTAGTTGATCAAAAGATCTTTGAATTTATGCGCATTATGCGCGATCCCAATAGAGACCTTAAACTGTTTGACTATCCTGATGAGTTATTTCATGCATCTTGATATGCATCTGGACAGAAGTTTTGACATCCTCTATCGGCACTAAGGATGATGCCAAAAGTCGGTTTGATTCAGAAGCCAATGGTTAGTCTTTCAACATAGCATTTCCTTTTGGACCAACAATCTTTCCAGCCATTAGTTCATGCGCGAAACAATTAGCTTCATCTGTAACCATGCAACCGAAACACACTCGTCTCCAAAAAAAATGGTAATTTTATTAGGTTCTTATTCATATTTGATCAACTTGATTATTTGCACCATATTGAATCAGGCTCTTATTAATACAGATATCTAAATAAGTTACTGTTTTCATGAACGAGGTGCATATCTTGGGACTGACTCCTTTGCCTTTTGCATCAAGCCGTGTTATCATCCTCTCTCTCTCTCTCTCAAACTTTAGATTGAAATATTTGCTGGAGAAGACCAGAAATGTGGAAAAACAGTATACCCCAGAGAAGACCCAGAACGTTGAAAAACAGGATACCTTCGCGGAGACGAATATCAAAAAAGCAAAAGAACCTAGAGAGACAAACATAGAATATCAAAAAATGGAAGACTATGGAGGAAACTAAGAATGTAGAGAAACAGGAGACTACGGCAGGCACACCACTGGAGAAGACTGCCCATAAGAAATAAGATCTAATGAGAATTTAGCACCATTTAAGAGTTAGACCTCACGCAGTTTTAAGTAGGAGATACATCTGAGAGCAAGATAAGTAAAGAGGCAAGGCTGGTTAAAGGCTGCTGCCACTAGCACATGATAATGGATAAGGGAGGGAGACTATGGCTGGTAGATTTAATAGGACATTTGAATCTGTATATGCTATTTCATCCCTTGTGCCCACAAGTGTACATCCACTTCAATTTCTAGCTGTTCATTTTGGCCAATGTACTAGTACATGTAACAACACCATATGTAAAAACAATACTCTCCAATCTCTTGAAAACATGCACTCATATGCAAGCAAAGACGTGAACAACAATCATAGGATAAACATATTCATTCTCACTTGAGCTACGTCAGTGCAAAGATAATTTGGCAACTGTTAGCGCTAAAACCTTGACTCCGTTTGCTATATCCTCAATGGAGGAAAATTCCTCGGGCTTGTGGCTGTATCCTGCAAAATCAAATTGACAAAAAGCTAGTTCATTCTAGTTCCCCTATTTCTCTGAGTTGTTAATAATTTTATCAGCGCGCAAATTTGCAATTAATATTTCGTACATATTTGCAGGTATATCCACAGTCAGTTCAAGAATGAAATTAATGACATCTTTGATTGCATAAGTTAAAAGGGCTAATAAGGAAAATAAATCATGTTTCACGGGTTATTCCTGTTGAAGCATATACTGTGGGGGTGGGTTCAGGGCATGAGAATTCTAAACCAAGACACCATTCATTTATATACCAGAAGCGCCACTTGTTTGAAAAAGAAGAGGAAAGGTTTAGAAAATTTGTTAAACAAACATCCTTTTGGGATTCCAATAATAAATTGTTATGTAATGATTTTTATAATTAAATAAAAAGTACGGTGTTGGTCATGGACAGAGAGAATGGTACCTTTGTAACAAGGAATGAATATCATTCCCATTGGAGATATTCTGCAAGGATGTGAAAATGTATGATCAGTAGCTAATATTGAACAAGAAAACCAGTAGATGCTAAAGCATTTCATCACTAGGAGATTATTTCTATGACAAACTAACCACAAAAACAAAGAAGCACCAACATGGCGAACAAAATTTTATTTCCCATGAATAAAATGAGATCTGGGGAAGAATGCAAAAAAAAAAAAATCACTTTTTTTGTGGAGGGCTTTTTCAAACACTTTAACCAGACCTAACCTTTAGCACCTTGACTGCACTCATGGCATCCTTGTTCTACAGGATGCCCCCTAGGGGGACCCAACAAAGCATAAATTTAGATCAGAGTAGATGATAATCATACATGATGGACCACAGGAAATTTTCTCTTTCCCTTCCTTAATTGTCCTCCATCAAGTGGTTTTAGAAATCTACGGGGAACCATCTTCAATCTTTGGAACTTTTTACTTTTCTTTTGATTATTGGGTAGCTTTAAGGTTCACAAGAATCACAACCCAGACAAAAATTGGGCAATTCTAAAATCCACTATTGGGAGCAATAACCATAAAAATGCTTCTGCCTCCTTATTACCTGGCCATAAATAGGGAATCATGGTAAGCTCTGCTTATCATCAACTTATGAGCCAAGTTTAGCTCCTGTGATGCTGCTTCCATTGCCTTAATTATTGATTCATCAGAAAGAGCTGGTGGATCCTGATTGACAATTTTGAATTCTGAAAGGTTGACACCACGTTTTTGGGCTATGGCCAAAGCAGATTGGTGGATTTTCTCAATCACATTGTTTCTTCGGTCTTCATCAATGTCTCGCGTATCTGCGACAAAGAAAAAAACCGCCTCAGGAAACTTAGGCTGCGTTTAGATCAACATTTGTGTACGGATTTATGGAAGGAATGAAAACACTTTCTTTTCTACCGGGGGGAGAAAAAAGAAACAAGAATAATAACATGAAAATGCTGTTTGGTAAGTTTTCAGTTTCCTGTTTACCAAGAAAAAACAGAAACAAAACAAGTTTTTGTGTATTTTTTTTTCTTTTCTAATTGGAAAAATGAAAACAGAACGTGGCTGGTGCACACATGTTCAACAACTTGTTTTGGAAACTAGGGGGCTGCCCAAGGTGTTGCCATAATTGGTGGCCAGCAAACAGAGGCTGCGGTATCTGTCAGAACGGATCACCAGAGATGGTGAGGCGGTGGTCAGAGGTGGGGCAATCGTTGGAGGTGGTTAAGTAGCCATAGGGGTCACTGGCCGAGAGGATAAAAACTTGCTTTGAAAACAAGTGAAATCACCTCCTCCTTTTTTCTCTTTTCTATTGTCACAAGTTGAAACACAAACGCCGTTTTTTTGGATACGAACAGAAACAAATACTTTACCAAAAGACAAGAAACAAATACTTTACCAGACATCTTATGCCATATCACTTTCCCTTCTGTAAGTCCATGATCCAAACACAGGTACTCATATGGAAGCAACATCTAGAAAGAAATTATCCAACAAAAACATACCTATTTCCAGGTGTGACTTGCTTGGGATGCTATTGATTGCTCCAGGATGCAGCTCAAAGATACCTTATTAGACGAGGCAAAGGTGTGAAGTACAATAAGACTAATTAGATGAAAAATATGGTAAACAGTAAACAACTGGTTATTAGTTATTGGTGCAAACAACAAGGAGTCAAATGAGGGAAACCAAAAGGGCTTACCAACTGTACCAACAGTATCAATGGACCCAGATTCCAACACATGTTTCTCAACAGCTACTGCTAACTCTGCAGCAGCAAGTCCTGCATCATTTCTGTTCAAACTGAGTGAGATATGCGGTTCATATGTAAAGAGCTTGCATAGAAGACACAGACACAGCCAGTGCGCGTGCACGAGAGAGACTAAAAAATTTGACAGGACCAAAATGTCCAAAACAATATATAGGAACAAAATATGCAAAAGACTATTCTATTCTACTTACCTATTTAGTTAAATATAAGCATTTACCCTGAAGGGCACCTGGGTGTAACGGTAAAGTTTCCCCCATGTGACCTGGTGGTCACGAGTTCGAGTCATGAGAACCGCCTCTCATCTTTCGGGGGGAAGGCCATGTTCAACCTTCCCCAAACCTTGCAATAGTGGGTGGCTCATTGGGCAACCCACCTTTTTTATACGCGTCTATTCCAATATATTCTTAGGCACACAGCTGATAGAGTACCAAAATGTATCCATGCATGAAATGTATGGAAAGAGTACAAACAACTCAATCTAACTTATAAAGAAACTGAAATAAAGAGTAGCAAGACAAGCACTGAAGTAGAAGCAAATCTATCCTTAAAAGGATGGAAAAAGGAAAAGTAGATGTAATCAAATCTGAAAGGGAGCCAGATGCAAAGAACCTCAAAACGCAAAGAAGAAACATATACTAATCTACAGAAAGAAGGATCTCAAATAATATCTTGCACACTCCGAAGGTGCATGATCCAATAAAATGGAATTTTGGTGCATAAATTAACACCCTGTGCTGATTTAAAGCCAAAAAGATATAATGCAACATGTACCACTAGGAATATTCACCTATTTGGCATAAGGACAGCGCCTGCATGGCCACCGTTGCCTTCAAACCCCACTTTGATGCTTGCAGGAGCAGCAATTGCAGTCACAATACCAATAGAAATACCTGTATCCAAAAAACGAACCAGAAGAACAAGCAATGAAAGGAAAACAACCTGTTTGGTTGCAGTTTTCAGAATCAGTTTTCCAAAATACTTGTCAGAAATTGATTTTGCATATAAAAAACAATCAGTGTTTTCCTATGCTCATCGTTTTCTCTTTTAAGGAACAACAGTCCTTGAATATATGAAATCATCTTTGATATTTTCTCAACATGATTATTTTTCTTCAGAAAGTTTCTGGAAGACAATTTATGGAAAACCATATACCAGCTTAATTTAATGTACTTTCCAGAAATGAATATGGAGAACAGGTTCAGAAAACTGCAACCGTACAGGGTTTTAAAGTAGCTAGTAAACTTACAGTTAAAGCGTGCAACTCAAAATCAAATGGCAATGAGTGGAGAGTCCGCCCAAGCTCATATACTAATTTTGGAGGTGATAATTAATCAATGAGGGACAAACTCTTACACTCACCCAAACGTGTGACCCTAACTCACACGTGGAGAGGTAAACAATGGATCCACAACATACAGATCATAACAAAATAAGGTGCATTTAAGACACAAACAAAGGAATAATCAATCAAGAGAGTCTTGTCCAAAAGCCTCCAAAACCCTAAATCTGATCGCATGTTAAAGAATCCAACTCAAAATCAATTGGCAATGAGGGGAGAGGCCCGCCCAAGTTCATATACTAATTTCAGAGGTAATAATGAATCAATGTGGGATAAACTCTAACACATAATAACATAATGTTGAAAATCAGCATACCTTCTTCTTCAAGAATAGGACCTTGCTCTATATGCAACTCCACAAAAGCAGAGTACGTTCCTTTCTTTAGAAAAACAATGGATAGGTCGTCCCCTTCACCTTTTGCATAACCAGCAGATCTTGCAGCATCAAGAAAAGTTATATTTTTACTGTCAACTGTTTTCTTGAGAGTTTTCTCGAGTGCCTCACTCCCTGCCATTAAGCGGCTGCACAATTCAAGTGACATATGAGAAACTTCAACATAGATACTTGCAATTTCCTCTTCTATCCTTTGCAAGACATAAGCAGCTAAAGTAAGCCTTTGTTTGGTGCGTAGCTGAAATAAACAATGAAAAAGGTAATTCAACTTGAAACCAGAAAGAGCAAGGAGAGTCACAAGGAAATCAACCAAAAGCACCCAGAAAAAGAGCAAAAATAATACTGGTAGCTGTACATAAAGGTGATTATACTGAAACTATGAGATGTCTAACCTTCCCAAGCAACTGATCCCAAAACGTGTAGGCTCTTCTGAGGTGAACATTATCACTTCCAATGACCTCTTAGGCTTAAAACCAGACCTGTGAAAAGCCAAATCAACATAATATAAGCAGTATGTGGAAAGTAGATTTATTGTATTCCAAATAATCTGATCACAAATTTTATGTAGAGATGTAAACTATAGTGGACATTTGAGGAAAAAAAGAAAGAAAAACACACTCTAAACTGACCAAAATCCAAAAACCTTTTCTACGTGAAAGTGCCTACCAATCTTTTCTGACCACCAGTTTCAGCCATATCTAGGACTCAATGCTATCACTAGCCACTAAACCATGTGCTTTCGCCCCACCTGAACCCAGGTTTTTTTCTTAGCCAATTTTCTATGCTAATAACACATTCCTCATGAATCAGGTCACTCCTTTTAACTGATGAAACCAATGGCTGCACATATAAAAGGAAAAAGCAAAGCTGCATTTGAGCCTACACAACCCTGCCTCACCTTGGCCTCTATTTTTTATGCAAAGCCTTACAGAATATCAAATAGAAACAGATCAAATAACTATACAGGTCAGTGTCTAAGAACCAAAGAAATGGATAGACATCGAGATCCCACAGAATAGACTATATGCTTGGATATGGGGTTAGTCTTCTAACTTCAAACATACTACCACCATCCCGATTTGTTTGTCCACTTTCACCATGTCGGACCTCTCAAAAAATAAATTATGTATTTTCAATTTATAATTCTTTTTATATCCAATATGGATCATGTTTGATAGATCTGGACGGAGGGAGTACTATTTATCACTTCTTTTGTAGCAGGTCAACTAGTAAGGGATGCTATGATACTTATTCCCCTTAATCTCTCAAACCATATTTTTGTTTTAATTTTTGCCTATTATTAGCTTGGTTGGGTTGGCCCAAGGCCAAGCTCAATAATGATGCAGCCTATGTACATAACAAGGTGATTTCCAACAAATCTCCAACACTAAGAAATTACCTAACCGGCTAACCCATAAAATTACTGAATTGGGTGATGAAGTCATTTTTTATAGCTGAATCAACTAAGAAGCTCGTAAACTTCTGATAAAGTAGTGTGTCCGGTTGATACTCTGTCAAACGAGTGTCAGACACTTGTCCAAATGTGTCCTAATATTCAATTCAATTGTTTAGAACTGGATACGCATCAGACTCATGGGGAGACACATGAAACAAGTTATTAGCTTAGAAATAACTTGCCACTCAAAACATCGAATTTGTGTATCAAAATACTCTGTGGAATAGATAATGGTCATTTGTTTGCACTTCATTTCCAGGATGTAGAATGCAAACAATGTCTCTTTATCATGATATCATTACATATGGATGTTTTTTTAACATGGGAAACAATTAACTATTATTTTATGTTCACTTATAAAACTTTTTTTTTTTTTTTAACAGTGCATCCAGGTCATGTCATATCCTTATATTAAAACAAATGGCATGTCTCATATGATGATCAGTGTTCCTAAGAAGTCAACTAAAGCCCCCATAGATCTGGTCAAGTTATTGCAGCCAAATTGCATCTATCATGGGAGTTCCATGCTATGATTATGTTTTGAAAGTTCTATCATTTCTGTTCGTATACACTCATTTGCAGCTGTAAGGCCATTTGCACACCTTTTCAGTACACTAATGGCTTCTATGGCACCCAAAACACCAACAACTCCGTCATACTTTCCAGAGTAAGGAATCGCATCAATATGAGAACCTGTTGAAACTGCAGCTAGCTCTGGTTCATAGCCATCCCTGCATAGCAGCAAATGAGACAAAAGGAGGTTGAGCACTAACGAATCAATATTCCGTTCAGAAAATCAGATAACGTTACCATAATGAATAGAAAACATGTTCCAAGAATTAATATATCTCAACATTGAAAAGGATATCGGTATATTGCGAGCACAATATGACGCGGTTGAGAAGCTTCGTTTTCCAGAAACTAATCAGTCAAGGATAAGAATCTTTATGGAAGCAGAATATGCAAGATGAAGAAACAAACGGAGAATATTGAAGAGGTCATTGACGCAATTGTTTGTCATGAACAAGAGAAAGTACTGCAAAGTCAGCAGCAGAACTCTTAACAAAGAGCAGAAACTTGGACAAACCTCATTGCGAAATAAGACAAAAAACCTAGAAAGTCTAAGAAATAGGATACAGTACCTTATCCGTGGGCAAGGAAGGGGCAGGGGAATGGCTTTTTAGTGCTAGAGGAATCGTCATATTGCAGCAGAACTTATTTAATTTACACACTTGGGTATCAGAGGTGGAATGTCATGCAAAGGAAAATAGCATATTGGTTTATGTAATTTGAAAACGGAAGCTAAGTGGATTTTCAAAACGAATAGCCGTCTACATAGGGAGGATAGCATTCCACCTGTGTTGTGAGTAGTGACTAAGAAAACCCAGTTCAACGACTTACTTATGCCTGCAATTATTTCTCTCTGGACATTCAGCTGTCAAGAAAGCGAATTTGTTTTTTTTTTTTTTTAAAAGAAAAAGTTCTATGAGTAACACAAACATATGGTCAACCATATAACTCGAACTCCAGATGGGATAACTGAATCACCCGCAGGGAAAAAATAATAGATGACAAAATAAAAAAGTCTCAGCAATGAAGAAAGAGCCAACAAAAGATGGCATTTCAAGCAAATGATATGATGGATAGATTCATATCATTTACTACAAGGAGCAAAATAAATTTCTTGATGCTAGAGAAAATACAATTGAAATAATTCATCCCGGGAATAACAAGAACTCTAGATTATCTCAACCATCATATAAGAACCGAAATACTAAGATGAACTCACCACCGACCAAATATGTTGCCGACAGCATCCTCTCTAACAGAGAGACCAGCAAATCCCATTAAATTTTTGATATACCTGAAATCAAACATCACGAATGCAGCATATTCTTGTTCTACTAAAAAAGTGGCAAAGGGCCAAGCAACATAATATAATGAGTAGCTAGATCAGCGGTAATTGAGTTTCACCATCGTTATGGAACTGCTTCATAGCCAAGTGTTCATGCATCAGTCACTCCTCCATATTCATGTATCAAAGTGTTCATGAATGAAAAAAACTGCGATATTACACCCAAGTAGTTGCATCCTCTCTCTCTCTCTCTCTCTCTCTCTCTCTCTCTCTCACACACACACACACACATACACAGAGGCAAGCAGTAGTTTCTAACTGTGAATGATCCACATTCTTCCAATCTCACTTCTCGTCCTCCTAATACATTCAACTTGCCTCAATCAGTCCTCCATATTCATGTATCAAGCATTGTGTGTTTTCGTGACATGCACAAGTGTTCATGCATGAAGGTGCATACATGTCTGTACAAAAGTGAGTGAACATGGCACATAGCTTTAGCTTTTACAACAAGAAGGAACTTCAAAAACAACAGGAAATGCAGAGAAAGCACATAAGCAGTAGACAACCTTGACCAGTGAACTTCCAAACATTATTCAAATGCCTCCAATAAAGTGCACAGTTCCAAAGTAAGTTCTTGGTTTTCAACACAACAGAGCAAGAGAAAAATGTGAACAATCTACCAGTGGATGCAATTTTGGTATGACAGGAAATTCGCGTGGCAATCAGGTTATCGACTTACTACCACTCATAGACTGGCAGTGAAGGTATGACCTTTTCTATCATTTTGGAAATAAGATGTGATAGAATGAAGATCTGAAATTTTTGGGTGGGGGAAGCAAGGAAATTTAAAAAAAAAAAAAAAAAAAGCCTGAAAAAAACTAATTCAGCCTAACAAAAACTAACTCCATAAAACAGAAAGGAAAGCTTTTCTCCACACCAGGTATAGAAATCCTAGCCCAAGCTAAGGGAGTGTATCCATGCAAAATTAACTCCATTTATTTGATAACTTGAGTTGAGTTGGATGAGCCAATTCGGAGAACAAGAAAGGGTAATTCAGCGCTATTGTTGACCAAATAAATAGCTCTGTCCAATCTTTGTTTATTAGCACCAAACAAGGATGTTCTGTGACACCCATGAGAATTACAAGTACAGTACAAAATTTAAACACAAGATTACCCCCCCCCCCCCAAACCAAAACCCCCCAACACACACCCACACCCACACCCAAAAGTTATGTGCAACGTAAACTCTGATGTCAATTTTTGTTTAGAATGAGGACCATGTGGTTCACCTACAAGCACTAACTGACACATGAATCAGCCATAAGATAATCTGCCATGCATGTAACATGAATAAGGACCACATGTTCAAGATTAGCAGCCAGAAAAATGCATCTACCAACACGAATGAACCCAAATGAAATTTCCAACAAAGAGCTCATATACTCTCCAGAAGGTAAACCAATTTGAAGATGAAATCTTTTATATGGTCCAAACATTGTACTGACTCAATGTATCAGCCCATAGAAATGGTGTCTAGCACAAAAATCAATATTTTTACTCATTTTCTGTATAAGTAGAAAATTTCCACCAAAAAAGTAAGGAAATCCTGCATAACAAAAATGGTATTGTCAAGCAAAATATCGCCTCTATTTTAGTAACATATGCTCCACCCATTAGAAATGATAGTAGTCATTGCTTGTCATCTCTTTTCTTAATTATTTATGCCTCTCAGAATCATAGGCCAATAATCAAATTGCAGTACACAAATCAGAAAATTTCTAGAGCATACCTCCTAGCTAATACATCCTTGTCACTGTATAGGATCCTGGTAACTGAAGGTGCAGGTGTATCAGAGAATGTTGACAGCTCATCAATCTGTAATATTAAATTAAATCAAAAAAGATAGTTGTAATAAGAGGCAAAACAATGACAAAAATCCACCTGGGAAAACTGGTCTACTCCCCATTCTATTTGTGTCAATCTGTAAGAACACGCCGTCCTTGAAATTTTAATACTCTTCTCTTCAATCAGAGCTTATTTTTTAGGGGTGTACATAGTCTGGATTGGACCGGTTTTGTAAGAATTCAGGAACCAAACCATATCCAACGGTTCTAAAGAATTGAGAAATGAAAACCATAACCAGACCGTTACACATATGGAACCAAACTAGAACAAAACCATTAGATCGGTCCGGTTTGATTCCGGTTTCAATTCTAAACCATGTTAGTATTTAAAAATTACCCAAAAAAGTATGAGTAGAATAGCACTAATTTTTTTAAATTGCAAACAAAATAAACAACATAATAATTACATGAACTTCATTAATCTTAAAAACCGAATTTATACATCTAATAAGTTTATGGGAAACACAACTACATTAAGAATAAAAGAGTTTTTAGTTTTGAGAGTGGAGGTTGTGATTTTGGAAGAATGGAAGAGTTGTAAAAGTTGTGACCTTATATATATATATAAATCTAATCGGTCCGGTTTGTTTCGAACCACGATTTGTAATTATGAAATCATGGACCGAACCATAATATCTGATTCTCATTTTTTTAGAACTATAACCAATCTAATAAATCATAGAGCCATTCCAAAAAGAGCGATTTGGTCCAATTGGTCCGGTTTAGCGATTTTTTGTACACCCCTAACTACAGGATGGGGTGTAGAAACATCCAGATGAGTTATT
>JABCMJ010004296.1:0-17838 GCA_014822125.1 Arbutus unedo | reverse complement strand
TTTCTGAAGACTTGACAAGGACTCTAGTGTCATTTTGGAAATCCCATACTTTCTGGGAATATTTTGATGTAATATTTATGAACTTAAACCTTGGTTATTTCATAGAATGAAATATTTTTGGGATTATGGGTATATCTTTGAATGTTGTGAGATTTCTTTTATTATGTATCGACATTAATCATATGTTGAAAATTGAGGGCGTGACAAAAGATCAGCGACATATTTCTCGAAGATCAATCTAAGGTCATGGTATCACTAGTTGCTAATTAAAGAGGAAGATATACCAAAGACCATGTTCTGGACACGCTATGTCCAATATGAGTTTATGGTAATGTCATTCGGATTAACAAACGTGCTAGCAGTATTCATGTGCCTAATGAACCAAGTCTTCACACCGCATTTAAAGCAATTTGTAGTTGTCTTCATTGATGATATACTGATCTACTCAACAACAGAGCAGGAATACAGAGAGCATTTGAGAATTACGCTTTAGATTCTAAGAGAAAATCAACTATATGGAAAGGCCAACAAGTGCGAGTTTTGGCTGAAGGAAGCCAAGTTCTTGGGATATGTTGTGTTGGAAGAAGGGTGATGAGCCCATAATATTGCATATCTATAGGCTTATTTCATTCATTCAGGCTTACATGCGAGAGTTTAATGGATTTCGTAATTGATATTGCATGTAAGGTGTTTCTTGTTCCATGGCAAGATAATTGTGTTAAAGGAGTATCTCGTGTTGTTATTTTGACACCCGAGTTTTCGATCAATCCCAGAATCCAAAAACACATTGTCAAATCTATCACGGCTCGGGGAAGTGCCAAGGATCGAAGAAAATGTCGAGAGGCGGAGGGTTAAAGTAAAATATGCCCATTTTGCAATTCTGCAGATAGTTCCACCAGTAGGCCAATAAAAATCCTACCGGATGACCTTGTGTTGTAGAAGCCGGAACCAAACAATGCATGCTACTTCATCTGGTTGAGCAGAAGAACTTCACCCCGATGACTTGGGGTATAGAGCCTATGAAGAAATGCAAAGAGCTACTTTATCTAGATGACCAGAAACATTTCATCTGGATGACCGAGGATCACAGAAGGCCAAAATAAGATACAGAGAGCTACTTCAACTGGATGACCCAAATGTGCTCATCTAGTAGACTTGTGATGCAAACAACCCTTTTTTGCTCACTGATTAAAAATATTTTAGTTTTGCCTCGAGCCCTGTGCAAAGCCTACTTGGAGACCATATGATGCTAAAAATTAGATATACTTTATGTCACTTCATGAGGGCTTTTGGAGAATTTTTCCTTGGCTAAAACAATTAGATTTGGGGAGATATAGGATGTTATGTATTATTACACAAGTTGAGATTTAGTTTGCTTGAGAGTGGAGAGAGCTCATATCTTCTTTGGTAAGCTTTTTGTTTTTATTTTCCTTGGAAGTTCTTGATCTTTTCTACTTAGTGAACAAGTTCCATTGAAGAAATGGAAGATTAATCATTGTATTCTCTCTCTTTAAATCATTTCAACACAAGTTAAGTGTTTATTCATGTTGTTCATGTTCTACTTTCTTAGTCTATTTTTTCATACGATAATGTTAAGCTAAGTATTAGGCTTGGTCTTGAGATGATCTTCATCTCATGGCCTAGACAATCAAGATATATTTTTCTATGGGTTTTAAAGCTTGTTAGAAAGTGAAGGTTGTTCTCACCTTTTCAACCTAAGATGGAGTGTTAAACCATTGATTGAGTGTACTCAAAGTGCTTGTGAAACATTCAATGCTTAGGTCAATGTCCTTCATTCTTTGACCATCTTTCCTTGAACAACTTCATTCTCCAACGCATTTTGTGAGTCAAACCGTTTCATTGACATATTTTTCGGCTGCCTCACTGCTGACGAGGCTACGTTTATGGATTCCTTAGAGATGGACTACTTGTATTCCATACTCTCAAGTGAGAAAATGAGGCCCACCTTTGAAGAGTTACCAATGACTTGACCCAAAACTCTTTCATCCAGTGTTCAACCCCCTATGTTGGAGCTAAAAACACTTCCTTACCACATGAAGCATGCTTTCCTTAGTGCGATTGAAAAGTTACCAATCGTAATCTCTTTGAGTCATGAAGTCTACCAGGAAAAGGAATTGCTGAAAGTCCTCAAAAAGAATTGGAAAGCCATGGGTTGGACAATAGCTGACCTCCAAGGAATAAGCCCCTTACGATGCACACATCGCATATACTTGGAGTACGACACCAAACGTTTCCGTCAACCCCAAAGACGTTTGAAACTAGTCATGAAGGACGTGGTTCAGGAAGAGATTTTAAAGTTACTCGATGTCGAGATCATATACCTGATGATGGACAACAAATGGTTTAGTCCCATTCGAGTAATCCCCAAGAAGTCTAGAGTAATAGTAGTCAAGAATGAACATGATGAAGTCATTCTGACTCATGTCGCCACGGGTTTCAGAGTGTGTATCGACTACCGGAAGCTTAATGCTAGCACGTGAAAATACCACTTTTATCCTCCTTTCATTGAGCAAATGCTTGAAGGGGTTGCCAATTATGCTTTGTATTGCTTCCTGGATGGTTGCTTTGGGTATAATCAGATTGAGGTCTCTCTAGAAGACTAGAAAAAACCCACCTTCACGTGCCCCTATGAAACATTTGTGTATAGGCGCATGCTTTTGGCTTGTGCAATGCTCTGGGAATGTTTTCCGATGTATGATGGGAATTTTCAGTGACATGAACGAGAAGGTTGTCGAGGTATTTATGGATGACTTCTCCGTCTATGGAGATCCATTTCACTCATGCCTGGACAACCTTGAACAAGTTCTAATCCATTGCGAAGAAAATAATTTTGTGCTCAATCGACAAAAGTGCCATTTTATGGTCACTCAAGGTATTGTCCTAGGCCACATTACGTCATCCAAATGAATTGAGGTGGATAAGTCCAAAGTTGAACTCATATCCAACATTCCCACTCCTATGTGCGTGAAGGATATCCGCTCATTCCCTAGGCATTCGGGTTTATCTACCACTACTTTATCATGAACTTTAGTAATATCTCTCGACCATTGTGTCGTTTGCTTTCCAAGGACACTCTATTCGAGTGGACCGTCGATTGTGAGGAGGCATTTTCAAAGTTGAAAGATAGCCTTACTACTCCTCCAATCACGCAGTCTCCAGATTGGAGTTTAAGCTTTGAGTTGATGTGTGACACCAGTAACTACGCTGCTAGTGTTGTTTTGGGCCAACGTAAGGACAAGGTTCCTTATGTGATCTCTTACGCTAGTAAAACCTTGAATGAGGGCTAGATGAATTATACGCCTACTAAAAAGGAGCTGCTGGAAGTCGTGTTTACTTTAGGCAAATTCAGATCCTATCTCATTGGGTCTCCTATCTATTAATGATCGATTCCTGAGATCCAGTGATGAACGTGCACAGATTATACAACGAAAAAATATAAAACCCTACAAGACGGAACTAGAGTTCATACATTCGAGATCTCCCTAGTTTGATCTTGATAACCTTCACAGTTTGATCCTGATCAGAGTATGAGCACGACTGGAATGATCTTGTTCGACTGACCTCGTGATCATGTACAGTAATCTTATTGCACCTTGATCACGAACTGAGTGTGAGCTCAAAAATACAATCACCTTGCCTTCACAGAACCTCTCTCTTAACATTTCGAGTATTAAGTTGTTTCTAACCTAGAAGACATAACGATGTATATATAGGCAACGATAGGGACCCCAAGGAGAAATATAGGACGAGCTTCTAATATAATTCGAAATCCTAATCCAACCTAAATTAATTTCTAATTATATAAATTATAATTCATACCACTATGAAATGCTTATTTATCAGATACCCATTGATTAAAATAAATTACTAACAATTTATTTAATCAACATCTATAAAATTTCACGAGACCTTCGTTATGTCGGATACTAATATCCACCTACAAGGTTTGACATAATCAAAACTTATAAGCTTCCTCAAGAGGATATCATCAATCCCTATAAAGAGACGTGGATTCCATTAATAATTAACAGTTATCATACACTTAATATTGTGACCCAACTCATCGAGACTATTGGCCTACAAGGTCTCGCTCTATAATGAATCAAAATCAACAATATTAAATGTACACATCCGTTAATTACCTTTGGGTTAAGAGCACAATGATTCATAATAACCATAAGATGCGAATTGTACTATATAGTCAGTATAAATACAATTATCTCAAAGTCGTTATGTTCAATACACACAAAGTGTACTAACACTGTGAGTCAAAACTATACTATTTTTCGTAGTCAAGATAGACTTACTAAAACATTGTGTTACAGTCATACTGGTGGTGTGTCCAATTTCACCTAAGACTGTAAACCAAAGATTTATATTCTATAGGAACCTACACACCAGATTATCTACTATGTGAAATAAGAGACACACATGCATAGTATGATATGATATAATACAAATATTGCCCATAAAAATTCTCATCAAGAAAAATAATAATTGATTAATAAATAATCCAAACAAATATTAATTCATCACATAAAATTATGGCTTTTAGTATAAAATCCTAACACTATCGTGGTTTACACTGACCACGCAACTCTTAGTATTTGCTCATGAAGCAAGATGCCGAGGCGCGTCTCATCCGTTGGATCTTGCTCCTGCATGATTTCAACTTGATGATAAAAGATAAAACAAAAATTGTGAATGTGGTAGCTGATCACCTTTCACGCCTCGAATTTGAGGACAAATATTTCAAGCTACCCATTTTTGACACCTTCCAAAATGAATAACTCTTCGATGTGATAAGTTCCTCGTGGGCCGACATTGTGAACTATTTAGCCACAGTATAGCTTCCTAAAAATTGGACTACTCAAGATAGGGGAAAATTCTTAGGGATGGTGAGACTCTTTGTCTTTGGTGATCCTTACCTTTTTAAATTCTGCGCGAACCAAATTGTTTGACGATGTGTGCCGAATGAGGAGGAAAGAGATATTATAGTCTTCTGCCACACTGAAACATGTGGAGGCCACTTCTCGTCAAAGAAAACCATTGCTCAGATTTTGCAGTGTGGTTTTTATTGACCCACCTTGTTTAAAGATGTGTTCGAATTCTGCAAAGCTTGTGAACAGTATCAACACTTGGTGCTTTATCTTGAAGGAACACGGCTCTTATGTTCCCCATTATCATTGTTGAAGTGTTTGATTTTTGGGGCATAGATTTTGTGGGTCCTTTTCCTATTTCTTTTGGACACCAATTCATTTTGCTTGCAGTCGATTATGTGTCCAAATGGGTGGAAGCTATCCCCATGATGACCAATGACCACACAGTGGTTGTTAAATTCTTGAAAGAGCACGTGTTGTCTAGATTTGGGATGCTAAAGGCAATTATTAGCAACCAGGGCATGCATTTCTGTAATTGTCCATTCAAAATTTTCATGAAGAAGTATGGTATTAACTATAAAGTGTCCATAGCCTATCATCCGCAAACCAACGGTCAAGCCTAATTGGATAACCAAGAGATTAATCAAATCCTGGAAAAGATGGTTAATCCCAACCGCAAAGATTGGTCTATTCGACTGACCGACGTGTTGTGGGCATACCACACCACACTACAAGAAAATTGGGATCTACCAACGGTCAAAAGCGTTGCTAGAGAATGGAAAAAGCGTTGCTAAAGTGAATACCAACAATCAAACAATCGTCGGCCAACACGTTGGGAGATATCTGTCGCTGTAGGGGTATACCGATGGTTTAACCGAGCATTGGTACAAATATTATCGTAGCAACGGTTGCTTTAGCAACGGCTTGAACTGTTAGAAAAGGTAAATTCTAATTCTGTCATACAAACCGTCAGTATATTGTACACAACTGTTGGCACAATCAATCCTCTAACAACACTGCAACCGTCGCCACTGTATAAAATAACCATTGCCATATGTTTTTTTAAATACCCAATAATTTTCAGAATGCAAATTATATATGCCAAATTGGTCTTAATTATATATATTTGTTTGTCGTTATACCTGTAGGAAGACAAATCACATTTTTTCATCATATATAACAAAAATAACATTATAATACCAAAATCCATCCACAATATTCATATATGCTTAGCGTATATATCTACCATCGTACTTAATTAACATAATACCCAAATAATACACAATATTAATACCTAATACATGTCGAAATCAAAATCACAAAAAGTAGGATAAGTGGTCATCCTTGCAAAACTTTCATTTTGAAGTAGATATCCAATACTAAATGCTTCTAAGTAGTCGTATTACCTGCAACAAAAATAAAAAAGAATGAGAATACTTCACACTATAATTGTATACAAAACAAACACAACTAGATTATGAGGCTGAAAACGCAAGTCTGGTAACTCACTATTTTGCCACTGCAACATTGATAAAAGAAAAAAAATGTTGAGTCCACTATCACCAAAAAATCAATAGAAAAGATCACTATCACCCAAAGAACAGAAGTCCTACATTAACTTCAAATTAGTTTTCCCAAACCCATTTTCTTGACCAACACAAAGGCTTAGAATATAAATTTATGCGATCTAGAGTGCGTGCTCATCTAAACAAAAATTAGAATTGTACAATCAACTTGTATATATAGAAAAAACATTTAAACCATAGGGAACAACTACAAACCCTAAGTTGTTAATGAATACAACATTCCTTCAAAATTTTTTTACAAAATTGAAACTCAATTCAATCCAATCAAAATAAAATTGCATCAGACATGAAATTTCAGAAAAATCATCTACATGAATTTCCAATACTCCATAGTTCGTCGAATTAAAAGCCTGTAGTTATATATGCATCAATCTCTAGAGAGCAATGTACACAACACAGAGATAAGCGAAGCCCTTGATCATTGATGCATGTACATACATGCACACATGTACATAGAGATTGCTGTTGATGGAGGACTTTTCCCTCTCTGTTGCTCCATGCCCTAATTATGGAGCGACCTCACAAAGCATTGAAACTAGCGCGCAGCAACTGAAGAATAACGATATTCGGATATGTTACCTACCTTTCGACTGTAAAGACTGCTTGTTTGGGCTAGTCTTAGGCAAGGCCTAAGATAAGCCCAAATCATATGAAGAAGCTAATGATGGATTAATTTTTTATAAACTTCAACTAATTAAAAATCTCATCACTCACTTTCCAAAGATGATTTGATTTTCTAGTTTATAATCCTAGGTCTAATGTTTTCCATGGAGTTGTAGGTAATCAATAGGCATATGCCACCATGTCAAGCAGCTGCTGCTGCTGCGTTTTCAAGCTGTAGTTGCTGCTGCGTTTTCAAGCTGTAGCAGCTGCCGCGTTTTCTGCTGCTGCTGCTGCGTTTTCAAGCAGCTGTTGCTGCTGGTGCGTTTTCAAGTTACAGCTACAGCTGCTGCTGTTGCGTTTTCTCAAGCAGCTGCTGTTGCTACATTTTCAAGCAATTTTAAAACTGCTGCTCCTTCAAACACATTCTTTTTGCCGAGAGCAATGAAAACAAACTAGAAATACATGTACAAGGGGCTAGCAGAATTCATGAAACCTTTTTGTTTTGAAGTGCAAAGAGTACGAGATGTTATTAATCAAATAAAGTATACAATGACTAAACTAACAACCAAGAAACATAGTATCATAATGAAAGGATAGGATCCCAACCAAGTTGGCACAACTAACTACCAACAATCAAATGGTGGACGGAAGACCAAGAGGAACAAAAGAAGTTGGCAAGGATCCTTAAACTGCTGCTCCTTCAAACACAAGAAGCAGCAGTAGAACAGCGGAAGCCACAACAGTTTAAAGCAGACTATTATAAGCATTCCATAAAAAATGCAACAACAAACCATTAGAAGGAAGACCTTAGCACTTTGCATCAAACTGCTACAACAGTTACATAAATAGGAACCAGCAAAATCAGTAATGCATAACGAACAGAATCCTTGAGATAGCAGCATCCCAAGACAAGACAACATGATCTAATGCACACTCAAGGTGAAGGCACTAGAGCCTCAAGAAGTTATTATGTAAAATCAATAAATAGAAAATGCATACCTAACTGAGAAGGTGATAATTCATGGCTTGCAAAAGATGATCCTTGATTTGCTCGGGAAGAAGCTTGATTTAGGATGCCACTAGCAACAACATCCGGAACCTAAGTCATTGAAGAAAGAATAGTTATGAGCATACAAACTATAGAACCACAAATAAAACTTGTCTTTGCTTCACAACTAGGCATAAAGTTATAGTCATAACCCGAAGACCAGAATGTTTAATCAATAAGTCAACAAGTGATTTTACAGTGTTCAGTTCACTGATTGTGGAATTCAACTTTTGTTCTTAAGATTGGACCTTATCTTCTAGATCACATATATAAGTGTCCTTTTCTCTCATTCTGTCTTCATCTGAAGCCACTCTCATCTTTACATCACTATTAGAAGTCGAGCTGCAACTTGCAGGAGTGTGGCCAAATCCCATACCATGAACACGACCATTATACTCTTTCTTGTCTATCACTTGAGAGTATATGTCGTCCTTTGACCAATTGATTTTTCCCTTTATGTTCTCTTCAGGGGTACTTTGTTGCGACTCCTTCAACTCCTTCATTTTTCTCTGCAATTCAATCATCTTGTTACAAGTACCATTTGTGTTTTTCATAAACAAACAAATATTTTGAGAAAGAGAGAAACAATACAAAGGAGAGTGTTGGCAGGCCTCAAAACATGCATGCTGGAAGGGCAATGTACAAAAAGATGAAAGAGAGGTATATTGACCTCTTTGAATGATCAAACTACTCTTTGTGTTTAGTGTTCCAATAGATATGAAGGGTAGTGTATCATGCAATTTGATTTAGGATATCTTACCATATTTTCAGTTGCCTTCTCACTTACGGGTGTCTCGTCTTTCTTCGTATGAGTTGGCCTATACAACATTGTCCTACTTACTCCAACATTATCGTTTTCCTCCTATATTACAACAATTTTATTGAGAAGATCATAATCCAAACAATAAAACAAGTGCAACAAATTGAATAAGCAATAAATATGAAGTACCAGATCATAAGCATGTTGTGCATAAGTTTTTGATCCAGCTGTATGAGGATTGTTTTGGTCCTTCCTACAATTCCTATTAGCAATACTACGTTCCTTTTTTCATCCATAGAAAACAAAAAACATCATCAAGTAGACAAAAAAGTATAAGGATCATACCATCACAATTGATACATTTTACATACTTGACCATCCCTGGAAAACTAATAATTAACATGATCAGCATATTGCTCCCGATTAACCATCGGAGGTGCTGTCGCAACAAATTGTGCAACCGTCTTGGATTCATCATAATATTTTCCTTTCAAGCTACATCTCCATTGTCTCAATTTTTTCCCAATTGACTTAAATGTGTTGTGCTTGATTTGGCTTCTCACTCCCTCATCTTCCGGAATACAAAACTTGGCCTACATCAAAATAATCTAGAACATTTTAAATACTTTCAATTGAAACTATACAAACATACTAATTATTGGAAACATAATACCTCAAAGATATTTGAACAAGATTCTTTGTAGTGATTTGGCACATGATGCCAACTATTAAGTGTGGCTTCCGCGCAATAGTTCCTATAAAACGATTGAACACGCCACCTTCATCTCCAACAGGTAGACAAGATGCATTAAAGTCAACAACAATTTTGTTTCCGGGAGGTAGATTCCAAATGTATGACAACCGTTTGACCCCTCTTTTGGTTTGAGCATTTGGTACATCTATTAATTAAAAATTTGGTACATGTTAACGAATAAACATAAAACATGATATCGAGTTTTCAGAGAAAAAAGAGCAATTTATAGCATACCTCGTATTCCAACTTCAAATGCATCGGATACGTCACCATCTAAATGATCTCCTAAGTCAAAGTTGTCCTCCTCTTGTCATTGGGTGGGAGGTGGCTGAATGGGTTGTAGCTGAATGGGTTGTGGCTGAATGAGTTGATATTCAGCGTGGTGTGGCTGAATGGGCTGTGGTTGACAAATCTGTGGCTGAGGTTGTGAAATAATTGGGGCCTGGGAAGGCTGCAAAGAACCACGCAACTGGGAAGGCTGGGAATCACTAGCATGATATGCAGGTTGGGAAGATTCATGTGATTGCGAAGTGTGTGAATCATTGTGTTGCTGGGAAGGGTGTGAAGCACTGTGTAAGTGGATATCTTGTGAAACATTGTGTGACTTATTAGGCTGAGAACCAACCTCCATATTCCAAGTGCGATACCGTTTCTTTTTCATGTCTGCAAGAACAAAGAATTGAGACATTAGAATAATAGACAAATAATGAATGTAATAACATGGACTTCCCAAAAAGCAAAATGAGGCCAATTCGCTTTAGTGACAGTGCATAGGTGGAAACAAATATATTGTGCATAGTTAGAAGATTAATAGACGGACATATTCAAATTTGACTCATTTTTGGGTCGATTTGGGGGAGAGAGATCACAATCACTATCATTGTCATGGTCATTCTCATCATCTGAAGGTATATAGTCAAGATCATCCAACTCATCCCTACTATGCTTTCCATTCTCATTTGCACAATTGTACTCAACCGAACCCCACAAAGAAGTTGCAATATTCGGTACCCCAAGAGAATTCAATATCTCATTGTTTCGCTTTACTCTCTCATAATCCGGTCCAACTTTGTTTGCTAGAAAACCTGGTTGAAGCAATAATTTTCTTCCTTTGGGCATTTTGTCTATCTATGAGCTATAAGTAAAGACAACATTTAATATTAAGATATGTAGGCATTCAATATTAATTAGCAATGTGAGAAATGAGAAGGAGCTACAACTATTGTTGCCATCTAAAGATTTGTTTCAAACATTACTACCAGAGCTTGCAAAAATATTTCGATGTATGAACAAAATTACCTGCAAAAACTAGCGTAAGGGTCTTGATGGGCCTTTATCAATAGGAGTTTGCAAGACCCCAAAATCATCCACAAGTTCTGAAAATCTACAAACCGACCTATATGCTATGTATAATCATACTATACTAGTCTTTTTCTGAAATCTAAGTAACCAAAATCCACAGAAAGTAGAACAGAGTTATGTGTACAAGAGAAGCTACTTTTTCATTCTAGACGCATACAAGATGTATAGCATATATGTATGACATTTCCAGCAAAAGTTTAAAATATGAACCCAAATTGTTATACATGAACTAACATAAGAAATGACAACCCAAATGTCATCGAACAGAGTTATGTGTACCATCTAAAAATCCTCATCAGAGTCAGCATGATCCATCAATTGGCCATCAAATGTAAGTGGGTCAATGGTAGTCCCATTTGCATCATTTCTAGACCAATCAAGGTTGTCGAGTCTATCCATAGGCATGTCTTCAATCGGCAAATTGTAAGGCTCGTTATCATAATATGTGTCAGCATCATCTTCTTCTCTTTCACCATTACCAACATCAAACACATCCGTAGGTTGTGTCCTAACCGCAACGAGCCATCCTTTATCTCTTGGATCTTTCATGTAATAAACTTGTGAAGCTTGAGATGAATGGTTCGTCGTTCAACCGCTCTCCCGTATGTATCAAACGCGAGAAATTCACAAGAACAAAACCATATTCATCTACCTTATGGCCTGTGCTTGTATTGACATCAGCCCAATCACATTTGAATACGACATATCTTAACTTCTCAGAATAATTTGGCTCGACAGTATCTGAAAGAATGCCATAGTACAAACTTCCTCCGTCAACTACCACACATACCCCACTATTATGAGTTTTCTTGGTTTCCTCACTAATTTTTACTCGAAATTTGAATCCATTAACAACATGACATTTGAATCTTCTAGACTCAGTGTTTGGACCTCGGGCAAGCAATTTGACTTTATCACTAAGTTGTTGTTTCCTCGTGTTATCAATACCCCCAACCTGACGTTCATATGAACGATTAGAAACAATTTTAAGCAATTATTATAGTTATTAGGACAATACTTACATATGATCTAAACCAGTCACAAAACGTTTCCATGTGAATCTTGTTGAGAGCTTTATCACTCAGGCGACGAGGGCGACTTTGTCTCTTTATGTGTTCTTTATGTTCCCTATTTTTTAAAAACCACATTGTGATCGTTTTAAATACTCAATGGATCACATGTTACTGGTAGTTATTGAAGTCCACAATCTCACTTACATGCGGAATGGAATTATTTCATCACTGTTGAACAACACATAACGATGTGCTTGTGTCCATGATTTTTGATCAAGTGCGATATTTGTTGTCGACCTTGAACCATTTTCAATGTTTCGTGATGGTCGATTGAATACGGCGTCGACTAAGTCCAAATATCATGAACAGAATGTTAAGCACTCTTCTGCTATGTATCCTTCTGCAATAGAACCCTTGGGGTGGGCTTTGTTGCGAACGTAAGACTTAAGTCACTAAAGATACCTACAATAAAAGGATACAATAAATTGTTTAAAATAGACTACAAGGAGAGTTAAGTCGACATGTGTAAAGGCATAAGTCAAACCTCTCAATAGCATACATCCAGCCGTATTGAACAGGATCGGCGATTTTAGACTCTGTGGCCAAATGAACGACTAAATGCACCATAATTGTAAAAAATGAGGGAGGAAAAATTCTTTCCAGGTTGCATAAAGTCGTTGCTATTTGAGTCTCTAGTCGCTTAAGCTCTTCCAATTCCAAGACTTTGGAACATACTCCTTTGAAGTAACAACAAAGCTCAATTAATGGTAAGATCACTTTCTTAGGCAAAGAGCCTCGTAATGCTATTGGAAGAAGTTGTTGCATCATTACATGTGCATCGTGACTCTTCAAACCAATAATATTTTGTTTCTTGAGTTGAATATGGCGTGAAATATTTGATGCATAACCATCTGGCACTTTAATCCCTTCAAAATTTTCAAGAAATCATCTTTCTCTTTTGGAGTCACGGAGAAGCAATCGGGCGGTAAATATGTCTTGTCACCTATCTTTTGTGGGTGTAGTTCACTTCTTAAACCTTTCTCTAGTAAGTCAAGGCGTGCCTTCAAGTTATCCTTCGTCTTCCCATCCAAATTCAACATAGTTCCATGCACATTGTCAAGCACATTTGTTTGTATATGCATCACATCCAAATTGCGACGCAGCATTAGAAATTCCCAATATGGCAATTGGAAAAATATGCTCTCTTTCTTCCATGGTTGTACATCATCATTATTTGCCTTCTTGCTTCTAGATTTCTTCAAGTTAGCGTCTGTCTTTCCAAATTCAAATTGAATGCCGTTTGTATATAGTTTGACCTCATTGCCGGATAACATTGTAGGAGCAGGTTCAAATTCTTGGGTGCCATCAAATGACACTCTATTTTTACGGTATCTATGGTCTTTGTCAAGGAAGCGCCTATGACCCATAAAATAATATTTTCCTCCATTTTTTAACCACTCAAAGTGAGTGTTGTAATTGCAAAAAGGGCATGCTAGGGCACCCTTGGTACTCCAACCTGACACATCACCGTAAGCTGGAAAATCATTTATTGTCCAAACTAGTGTTGCCCCCATCTAAAAGTTCTCCTTAGAAGAGATATCATAAGTTTCAACTCCTACCTCCCACAATTCTTTAAATTCCTCAATTAAGGGTTACAAGTACACATTTATATCATTTGTGGGTGAGTTTGGCCCAAGAATAAGCAACGATAACATGAAAGAAACTCGTTTCATGCACATCCAAGGAGACAAATTGTAAGGCACCAAAATGATAGGCCATATACTATAACTAATACTCATATTGCCAAACGGGTTAAATCCATCTGTTGCTAATCCTAATCGAACATTGCGGGGGTCAGAGGAGAAATCTTCATACCTACTATCAAATGCTTTCCACGCTGGAGAATCAGGAGGATATCTCATTTTCCCATCTTTTGTACGACCCTCAGCATGCCATTTCATAGAAGGAGCTATTTTTGAACACATAAACCACCTTTGCAACTTTGGCTTCAAGGGAAACCAACGCAAAACCTTATTGGGATTCTTCTTTTTCTTTTTGGACAAATTATTCAGATTTTGCCCTAAGTTACTCTCCTCTATTTCATTTGTTTCCCACCTAGAAGCACCACATTTACAACAAAAGTCATCATTTGCATGTTCCTTCCAAAATAACATGTAATCTTTTGGACATGCATGGATCTTCTCATAACCGAGACCCAAATCCTTGATAATTTTCTTTGCTTCATAATAGTCTTTTGGCAACTTAGCATCTGAAGGGAGCATACTTTTAACGATTTGGAGAATTAGTGTGAACGCGTCATTGGTCAATCCCTTAAGACACTTTACATGATACAAATGCAAGATAGCTGACAGCTTGCCATAAGTAGTGCACCCTTCATATAAAGGTATTTCAGCATCTTTGAGCAAGTCGTAGAACTTTTTGCATTTCTATTTGGAGCTTGTGTACGTTGTTGCCCACTTGGACCATCATTACATGGTTCTGATACATGTACTTCATCTCCAATTTCATCTATTGACCGGGTATGCATGGGAAACACGTCCTGTAACATGTCACGTATACCATCATGATTGAGTTGCATATCTTCAACATGAGCCTCACAAGTATTACCAAGAGTTGCTACCGGAAGAGTTGCTTCATGATTATACCAACAATCGTAACCTTGACTAATTCTGAATGAGACCAAATGATCATGTACAACGTCTATCTTCAAAATATAGGAATTCACACATTCCACACATGGGCATGAAATTGCACCATCCTCAGATGCATTGACAGAAGCAAAGTTCAAAAAGATTTTAACTCCTTGCAAGTATTCTCTTGACAATCTACTTTTCCTCATCCAACTCTTGTCCATTTCTTGAGCTACAAGTAAATTCACGTCTACCATCAGATTCTAAGGTTAGCATAAAATGGATTCATATCCACCATCGGAACGTTCTTTCTTTTTATTCCAAGTTATCTTAGTGGATGTATTACTAATATATTTGCTTATCTTAGTGGATGCATTACTAATATATATTTTCGCATTTTTTAGTTTAAGAGTATGCCGTGTATTTTATATCTACACTAAAGAAATTGATGGTTTGAGAAGAAAGAAAAATAAAGCAGAAAATTGTGGTCACATTCCAACTAGAAATACAACTGATCTATTTTCTTGGGTATTAAGTAGAACTTATAATAGTTATGTTCCTCTCATGTGCCAATTCAGATTTTTCCATGTAATGATATATGTGAGACAAAATAAGATTTATCATGATTTCATACAACCACAAATAGAATCATATGGCTTTCGGACTAAAAAAGTTCCAATCCTATCTTCTATTGATTAGGATCCATGGACCAGTTTCTTTAATTTTTACAAACAGTAGACTTGTTAAGCCAAAAAATAATCCTAATGAGGAGGAAGGGGAGATGGAGCACTGCGTAGAAAGAGCAAGTTTCTCTAATTTTTAAAAGCAAAACATTTGTTTGGATTTGTAGAACCAAACACAAGCTTTGGTAACAAAATCTACTATTCATGTTAAAATGACGCTTCTTAGGAGAAATCTTTGCAGAGGAGCAAGGGGAGATGGAGCACTGCGTAGAGGTATTCAAAGACTTACATGTTACAATAAAAATTTTCAAAGCAAAAAATACCTTAAGTTGGTTTCAGTGTTCCAATCGAGTGTGAGAGCTATGTCAATCGAGGTCCTGTAAAACGAAGAGATTCAATGAACAAGCAAATAATTTGTAAAATATCAGACACAAAATGTATAATTCGCCAATGAGAAATCACGTAACACGGTGTTCATCCATGACAACTTGTTGTTCAATTCACTTAAAGTTAAGAAGAAGTCGCTTGATATCTCAACTTTTGAGGGAAAGACTAAAATAAACGATCACATTCATTTAGATTTCCTTGTCAATAGTAGCAGACCATTTCTCATATTCAGCTCAGCACAAGAATAAATGGCATTTGGGTCAAGCAATAGAGTGGCACAAAAGCAAAAAGATGAGCAGAAGCACTGAACAAACAATCCTCGGCAAACAAACACAATCATAATCTACTGGTAGCTTGTGGGTCTTATGATCTGTTTGGGGTCTTAAGATGTGTCTTACAATTCTAAGACCCTGTGCATTTCTATTTAAACATGAAGGTGGTAGGAACCAATTGATTTTAAACCACTTGTGATGATTTAGCTTATGTACACTAAGATTAACTTAAAAACACAGGATACTATATTTTTCTTCAATTGCAATACACAACCCAAATTCTAAGAAATCTCTCTCTCTCTCTCTCTCTAAAGAAGATAACAAACAAAGAAGAAGCTCTATTCTGATCCTTTTTTCGCTTTGGGATTACCCAACTACACTCTAATTGGAAATCCAAATTTCCTCTAACTAATTTACAACTAATTGCTCTACCATTAATTGCCTAGCTGGGCACAGCTAATTACTAGCTAACCATGACTTAACTCTAACTAAATTTACAACTAACTTCCTTCCTTTACAGTCAATGCAATCTCGTGGGAATTGAAACAACCATGAGTCTAGACTTGAGGTCAAGAAAATGAGCTACAAAGGGTTGTTTAGTTAAGATGTCAGCAACATAAGTAGTAGCAAAGCAACATCAGTAGCAGCAAAAGAGATGAACATATGAGGCACGCACCCAATGAGTCCTGGATTTTTACGTACAGATTTACAATTTGAGATGTACAATCCTTAGATTTACCTACAGATTTTTACCTACAGTAGCAAGAGAAGTAGCCAAAAGTGGTCATGGGACTACAAAAACATAGTTAAGTGAAACATTCATGGGACTAGAGCTAGTAGACACAGATTCAAATCCAGCTGATTTTGTACTTCATATTTGTACTTGAAAGGTGGCAGTAAGACACTGAATCTGAGATGTACAATCCTTGGTTGAAGTAGCAAAAAAAAAATGTTGAAGAATGTTGAAACTTTATGGCTCACATGGGCGGGCCAGAAGCCGAGCGTAGTGGCGCAGAGCGAGGGAAGCGAAGAGACCGAAGCAGAGCAGAACGGAGTGAGTTGGACTGTATGACTTAATTAGATTACATATTCCTTTATTCTAGGTTTTCAGTAGTTTACATATTCTTGTAAAAGGCCTTCATCGTAAATCTGGTGTGCTTCTAATGGTACTCGGCACTTTGATGATAGTTGTAAAATTTTCACGATTTCTTTAACTTGCTAACAAGGAACTCGTGTGTCTCTAAACCATTGGTTGTCTAATTCACATCCATTTATGTAATGCCGTATCATGTTATGGTTTGTCAGCACACACACTATGTAGGATATTTCTTCTCATTTTACGACATGTCTTGATATTGTTGGGTGACTTTTTTGTTTGGCAGTCAACGAATGATTTGAAATCCATAGCAGTTGAAGTTGTTTTATTGCTGTTCCTTCTAAAGTTATCGGCTGTATTATTGGAAAAAGTGGTTCAATCATAAATATTTGGAAGAGAACTAAGGCTGATATCCATATCTCGAAAGGCGAGAAACCCACGTGTGCTGATGCCAATGATGAACTTGTTGAGGCCAAATTCAAGCTCTATAGGCTGTGATGTCTTAATTAGCATTTGTGTTCTCAATGTGCTCTAATTTTCTCTTCCTCGTTCTTAGCTGGTTGTGGAACCAATTTGCTTCTTTAGCTAGCAACCCAAAGCCCACAAGATATTATGTGCTCTCCAGGTGTAAATAGAAACGCAAAAACAGATGTGCTTCGTCTAGTATTATATACTCTTCAACTCCTAAAAATCGTTACAGTCACACCATCTAGACCAAACAA
>JABCMJ010004295.1:471-34642 GCA_014822125.1 Arbutus unedo | reverse complement strand
CAACCACCGGCAGCACTTTCCAACCTCTCGGAATATCATAACCTTTAACATAAAAGAAGAAGAACATAAGATGGTCAAAAAAATTCCGGCCACCATAACTCGCTCTCATCAATCACATACCTTTGTAGCGAACATCTTTGATTGCCTTTCTGTGCAGAAATCTCACTACATTACCAAACCTCAAAGTCTCATTAATAACCTTCACAAACATCACCCCAATATAATCACCATTAATGATATAAAATTGAACGAATTAAGATCGATTAATAGGTGAGTAGTTAAAATCTCTTACACATTGAGTGAAATCCATCTTTCTGTAGTCTTCCCAATTCAATTCTGTCTCTCCTGATTGCTTCTTGGCTTTTCGAATTTCCATGTGCTCTTCCTGAGTTTAATTTTAGGTTCCCCAAAATATGTAAACTAATAAATTACAGCAAACCATGTATATTGTATGAAATTAAGGAGAAAAGAGATGATGATGATGATGTTTACTCTCAATTGCTGAACAGCATTGGGACAACCTTGAAGGAAATATATGGCTAAAGCTATGGAGACTGAAGAAGTCTCATGGCCAGCAAAGAGCAAGCTCAATACCAAGTCCAATATTTGCTCCTTGGAGAGGTTGGAATGCTTCAATACCCATCCAAGAAGATCATCATCATCCAAATTCTCAACCCTTTCCCCCATCTTCCTAATCCTCTCTTCCATCTTTCGCTCAATAAATTTGAGGATTATCGACCGAGACTGTTTTAAGACAATTAGAAAAATTAAAAACTCAAAAAAAAAAAAAAAATGTGTACAAAGAATAGGGAGTATTTTATTTACCTTTAGGGCCTTTCTGTATGCTGTTCCAGGGAGATTCAAAGGAGGAGAAACCACTCCTTTCATGAAAGTAATGTACTCTTTTTTCAGCTCTTCAGTCTCAGGCTTCCCGGGATCCAAGCTCATGATATGTTTAGCCATCAAATTGAAAGTAAACTGCATATATATTTAATCCTCCTCCTCCTCCTAATTAGTCGTCTGACAAGAGGGGTTTATTAAACAGGCTACAAAAAAAAAAAAAGAGGATGAATTAATGTACCTTTTTGGCTTCATCTTGAGCAGAGAAGGTGGAATTCTCCTTCCAAGAGGTTAATACGAGCAGGGTTTGCTTCTCAACCTCTGGCAAGAGATGAGACTTGAGCCTAGCATTGCTCAAGAAATTGAGAGAGATTATCCTCATGTCTCGATGCATGTCTCCAACCAAAACCAACATCGACCATTTCCCCAGAATTCCGCCAATACTACTTGGGTAGCTACACTCAAACAACTTCCCTTCGTTCTGCAATATGAATTTGTTAAGCCCTGCATCTGCCGACACTATCGTTGGCCCACCGAACAAATTTGACTTGTATATTTTTCCATACCTGCAAATTCGACTACTTCCATCATTTCTCACTAACCCAATTGCTTCCTATTTCAGGAACAGTTTCCATTTTTAAAGAAACTTAACTTACTTACTTGCGAAACTTCAATTTTACTTTTAGGAATTACCCAAACATTATCTTTGGAAAACAGCAAGCAAATTCAAGGGTCACAAAGTTTGAATTGAGTACCTTGATATGTGTTGCTCCATGAATTCTCCTATGGTAGTAGCTGAGTATGGCTTTAAATACCCCATGGTTTCGCCGATTAAAGGCCAACCCATATTGCCCGGTGGCAGATTAAGTGTGCTTTGCTTCCCCTTTATGGCGTTAAAGATCAGAATTAAAGCTAAGACTGATGGAAGAAGAAACAGTAGAAATTCCAAGTCAGACATTTAGACTCACTCTCTCTCTGAAATACTTTAAATCTCGTAAGCAAAGACTGAAATCAGATATCCACTTTTGTTTGTGGAATCGCTCATTTGATGAAAAGAAGCTTTGAGCTTTTACGAATTTTGGGTCTTTGCTTTTGGAAGAAACCAAAAACTTCAAGGGTCCTTTCTGGCCAACAATGTGCCGCTTATAAAGGCTTTTTTTTTTTTTTTGTCGTTTTCCGAGTTATATCTAGAGAACACGAAATCCGATAAAAATTAGATATCTCATTTTTTTTAATTTATTAAATTTTTTATGGTAAGAGCATGACATAAAATTTAGGAATTTTAGTATTTAAGATTTCAAAAAATGAATATTCCAACCATTTTTGTTATATTTTTATTTTATTCTTGTTATTATTTTTTATTCTATCAAGTTTTGGAGAATAAAATAATCAAATAAAATATTTGACGCTTCATTTTTTACGGGTCTAATTTGACGCGGGAGATAAAATATCATATGCCAACAAAGCAATTCCTATGTATAATTGAAGTTGTTTGAAGTGCCAATTTATTTACTCGCATGTCACATTAAATTTGATATTTTTGTGGTAAAAAATGATCTAAGATCAACTAAATGTCTTTAAATAATGCATTTCAGTTATATCATATTATACATGAGTAGACCATAATGCTCATATTATAAATTCTTTTTATTACCATGTTACCCCCTACAGTGATCATAGGCATGATTTAAGGGATATGCCTCGTATTCAAATCAAATTTTATGATCTATATTCATTATTTTTCTACCCCGTCTCATTTAGACTGCTGCTACTCTTAAAAATGAGAACAACTTCGTCCCACCGCTACCGTCCAAACAATATCAAACACTTGTTGCAAGAAAACAAACGCCACAATTTGGTGTTGAACTAGATGTGTTTGTAAAACATGTCTATTGTAGCTTGTCATCACTATAGAGTTAACGGTCACATTCGACCAAATGTTTTTGGCTTCATGGACCAACATTCACATGTTCACAATGGTAGGAGGAATTATTAGGATTGGAACTTTTGACCTAAACCTAGAAAATCATATTTGGTTGCTCACAACAAATTTAAAAAGATCACGGTTAGAAAATTTTGGATTAGAAAATCTGATATAAATGGTCTTATTATTAAAATTGAGCCCAAGGAAGCCAACATCTTTACTGAATCCTTAGATTCTCTTTGGTTCAAATACCTTAGGAGTTCAGTAGATTTTTCCCGCTTGGATTGATTCTGATTTTCGAGTCATTTTAGATAGTTTTATTGTTTTGTTTTTCTTATAAAATAAAAATACAAAAGAAATTAAAAAGACCCCAAAAATTCAAAAATAATTTTTCTTTTTTGGTCTCTCATGCAAAGTTCTTGTTTTAGATTTACCTTGAGTGATGCCCATGTCATTGGTAATATGCATATTAGATTCATGAATCAATAGACAAATCTAATTGAATCAAGAGTAAATTTTCATAAATTATGAGTCGAGAGTGTTTGATACGAACATGATTATTTTGTCACCGAATCTTTTGGCTTAAGTTTTACATTTCATAAAATATTACATTACTCATGTGGTAATTGCATTAAAACTGATGTCTAATTAACACATTAAACCATTTTTAGATATATATTCAACTCTTCCATACAAAGATATTCACGTCATCGCAATCATTTTTAAAATTATGATTAACATAAAAAACATTTTGTGTTTTTTTAATTAATAACAAATCTCGAGATTCATAGATTAGTTGTGGGTTTTTTTTTATTTATATATTTACACATTGATATCGATGGAGTCTTCATTTGTATGCAATGAATGAAAGAATCCAAGTAAGTGAGTGTCAAAGAATGTTCTTTCTTGGATGAGTTGTGTACTTACTTTTGTGTGAGAGAGAGTCATAGGGTTTGTTGTTGTGTACACAAGTATAGTGTATAAGTTGCTTTTAATCAATAAAATTAGGATAGTTTAAATCAAAGTCCTATGAGCCCATGCTGCATAGGTTTTCATCCTATTAGGATTTTTAAGTTATATTTTCATTCCATTTTTACGTGGTTTGATATTTATGCCATTATTTGTTAGTGTTAGTTTACTTTGTTATCATTATTAAGTGCAAACATATAATTTTTAATTTGCTAGATTAAAAACATGATCGTAAATTAGGCTTGAAAGTCGAAAACAAATATGATAAAACATATTATGTAAATCAAAAAGATATTCACCAAAATTCAAAAGATACTCACCAAAATCCAAAAGATACTCACCAAAATCAAAATATATTCACCAAAATCCCAAAAGTTATTCACCGGAATCCCAAAAGTTATTCACCGAAATCATATTAAGTGACTGAGATTTTGTTGATCCCTGTATTTGTTCATAGAATCCAAAGTTATTGTGTTTATCTTCCTAAATCCAATTTGGTATATTCATCATCCTATGTCACTGAGATTTTTTTAATTTTCTATATTGGTTCACTAAAATCCAAAGTTCTTATTTTCATTATCTCCCAAACCAATTGAAAAAAAAACTCCTGGTATAAAAAGAAAAAAATTAAGTGTTGAGAGTTAGAAGGAGGATTTCATCATCAAACGTAAAGAATATTTTTTAAAGACAGTTTTTATTACGCAATGAGTGAAGTTTGTTTTATTGTTGTTTCTTTTTTAGCATCCGTTTTAGGATAATATTTGTTGAACAATATAATGAAGGATTTTACAAAAATTTATCATGATTTGTAAATTTACCGTTGCAAAAGAACGAAGGATTTTACAGTAATTTAAACCATTAGATATACAAATTTATTATCACAATCATAGAGGGCAATAAATTTATCATCGACTTTTACAAATTAACAATCAGATAAGCAAATTTATCATCACATATAGAAAAGATCTGTAATTTGCTATTAGGTTTATAGAGGGTAACAAATTTACCATCGACCTTAACAAATTAATTATCGGGTAAAAAATTTATCATCACATGTAAAAAAGATATACAAATTTACCATCACAATTATAGAGGGCAACAAACTCAATTGTTGAGGTGTTGAAACTAATATGGTAAGTTCATGATTATATCCCGTTATTTAAGGGATAAAATGCTAAAATTGTGTAAAATTAAAACTATGATAGTTTGGGTATTTTTTAAAAAATAGGACAAACACATAACCATTAAAAGAGGATGAGATGAAAATCTAGTTAACATTAATAGATATGACCAAAAATAAGTGCCCCATAAAATTATAGTGTTTTTAATTGTGTTGAACTCAACAAATACTATTACTAATTGCAAGAATTTCATTATTAATTACGAGAATATAATTCATATATTCATATCTACCATATTTCACTTCCTCAAAAAATACACAAACAACTCTTTATAACTAATCACCCGTCTATAATAAATCTGTCATTCTACTATATCTCCCTTCTTACTATATTTATTATATCCCTTCTATAGTTTTAAGCGCTAACAAATAAACTGTTATGAGGCCATTAGTACTCTACCTTATCTTTCCTCACAACAAAAAATACAAGAGAAACATCTCACACTTTAATCAAGAATTACTCTCTATTCGTCTATACTCTCTCTCTCTCTCTCTCTCTCTCTCTATATATATATATATATATATATATAGATGTAAATAGCACCAGATGCAAAATAGAAACCTGCAGAATACAGTCCTTTTCTTTAATTTAATCCTACTACATAATCTCCTTTAGTGTTTTTCAAGTCCCTAGTGTACGCGTTAGGTTATTAATAGGCAACTGGGGTCATGATTATACTGATAATTAATTATTTTTCCCTAGATTTATAATATACACTTGGTGGTCCTTAATTAGGCTTCTACTCTTATGCTATTGTAAGATAGTCAATATAATTTACTACGTACGTAATGACTGTATTAATTCTAGATATTTGCTATACAACTAGTCCTTGAAATTGGTAAGATACATGAAATTCAATGCAAAGTGTATTTTTCCTTGGCAAAAAGGGCCGGGTACACATATGCATGCCGAATTTCTTAGTAGCGTTTGATATTTTTAATAAAAGTTGTTAGTGACTATTATGCATTGACAAAGAGACATTTTCAATTAAGAAACTAAGGAACGTGAATAGCACGATTAATGCTCATATATAGTAACACAGCTGTTTTTCGTGAGCATAATCTTAAGAGAGCCAGGTGGCAAGACAATTATTTTAGAAAATTTAAGAGTTTTAATTGGAAAATGGTGCAATTGGCCAATCAAATAAATTATCATTTTCAAAAGGAATGTTAATCATTTTCTAATAAGAGAAGTTATTAAACACATTAATCATTTTATAATAAGAGAAGTTATATAAACTGTTTCGTGTTATGAACTGCTAGCTTCTCTTATTTCTAATAAGACAAGATATATTCACTCCATCAAAATCCTGACTACAATACTACTTAACAGCAAAACATGTCCTGTACATGTTATATTAATTAATTAGTTGTTGATTTTGAAGGCTAAAAGGTCCATAAATTAGTCGTGATTTCTTTTGAACACTTATTGACCTAACTAATATGATCATAACCTGTTAGTACTACATGTCATGGTGTACGTACCAGCAGTTGGACACTTATTGACTGTTGTTTTGTGTTTGAAGCTAGCTGTATAAAAACCAGCAGCGGTCTGCAAGTGTTAAAAAATCATGTAATATCGATCCTCATATTTCTTTACCAATGTAGAAACACATATTTATTCAGTAGAGACTTGTGGATACTTTCCCGTTGCCTTGCATCACCCGCACGGCGTCTTTTGATCCTTTATTACAAACTAGCAATAACTATTGCGACATTTGACATAGATACCCATTGCAGGATATGTTTTGGTTTTGGAGTCGCCACTTGATTTTTAGGAACCGAGAAACCATGTTGAGTTTTTTAAGGTATCGGAGCTAGTGGTAACAAAGGAGAATGTGTTAGGCAGCTCTTTTTGTCCAATCCATGTCATGTCCTCGTGATACCACACTCAGATATTTGCATTATCTTTGAGGAACTGTGCCAATAAACATTTTAGATCACGCAGAATCTCCTGCCACCCGCCCTCATCCCCACTTGTACCATTCTATCATATCTAACATCTTCCAATTGTATGGTCTGTAGTTTCTTATTGGTTCCCCTCTTTTCTCCTCTGACTTGTAGGGCATCGATCACCAACATTTCCATGGGCCTTTTTTTCTTTGGGGGTGGCCAGTAACACTCCCTGACCATAGTCTTGTCTTTCCATTGCTCGCCATTCTCATTCTTGATTTGGAATTTGACCACAAGGCGATAAGTGGAAGTGATGTCTTCATGTTGTTCAGGGATGCCTGACCTAGAATAACATTGTAGGTTGATGGATAGTCAACCATCAGGAACTTAACCATCTTGGTTGTTTGGCTGGGAGCGATGCTGAACGTGATCGGTGACTCAGCCGAGCTGAGAGGCTACACCCATTCGCTTTAGAATTCAACGAGGGGTAAACATACAAACTGTAATCTATCAGTCTGGTTGTATCCATCTTGTTGAATACCTCCGCAAATTTGGTATTGGTTGAACTCCCGTTGTGTATCAATACTCTGCTCGTTTTGTCGATTCCCATTACTACTCTTATGACTAGGGGGCATCATGAAGCCGTTGTCTAATGGGTTGTTCATTCAGTCTCCTTTTCTTCTGTGGTCTGCCTAACGCCATCACTTCTGCATCCTTCTCCATTCTCAATCGCCTTAAGTGGGCTCTCCTTGAAGAACTTGTTTCCCCCCCTCTAGTGAATCCCCTTGAGATCATCCTTATCTTCCTAATCAGCTAGATGGGCTCCAACTCCTTATATTTGGGTGCTCCTTTCGGTGTTCTTCCAGTCTTCCTTCTCGATTCTACTGGTTACCCACAAACCTGTTCATCTTCCCCCCTTTGGACCAACTCCTTGATTTGTTGCTTTAACTCTAAGCAATCTGTCATGTCATGACCATGGTCATGGTGGTTACAATAGTATTTCCTTTGATCCCTCCTCTTTGGATTTGACTTGGGCCTTTTGGGTCAGGGTACATCTAGGTCGTCTACTATCTTCTTTTACACCCTATCCGCTGGTACAGTTAGTGGACTAAACCCTTCGAATCATTCACGGATTCTCTTTTGTTCGTCTTGCCCCCTTCTTGGAGGCTTCCTCTTATTCTACTGTCTAACCCGTTCTGGCTCTAGCCTCTTCCTACTTACCTCCTCTACTCAACCGGGGTGTGCCATCATGGCTTCCTTAGCATTCATGTGCAGCTGAGCCTTAATTACTACCTCAACCATCATTGATGTTGGCTGGTCAAACAAATGATAAAAGAACTACACCAGTTGAAGACCTCCCATGAGGGTCATGAGTGTTGTGTTGTTATCCACCTATAGGGCTCAAAATTGAAGTGCTCGACGTAGTCGCGCAGTGACTTATCCCTCTGTTGTTACATTCGAATGGTAGGTGGCCGATTGGCGGGGACGCCGACCACCGTAGAAATGGTTGATAAACCATGTACTCATTTGCTCGAAATTGTTAATCGTCTCGGATTTGAGCTTCTTGAACAACACTTGAGCAGGGCTCCTCAAGGTTTTGTAAGGAGTTCCTGATACATTGTCTCATCTGTGACTGTTTGTAAGGTCATGAAGGCCTTGTAGGTCTCCAAATGATCCAATCCGTCAAAAAGATCAATCTAGGGTGTGCTTAACTTTAGAGGGAGTGGCCGAGCCATGATCGTCTCCTTAAAATGGCAAATTTGTCTTGGGCACACACTTGGCCCTTGCCCCCTCTCCTCCATCTGCCTCGGTATGCCTTCAAGTTTCTCTCGGAGCTCTTGAATTTCTGCCCCGTGCATTGCAGAGTTTTCTATGGGAGCTACCTTGCCTAGCTTTTGTTGGGCCTCACCTCCTTCCTTGCCAAAGTGGTTACTGTCATTTTCCTCTCCCTCGGCACCAACTCCTTGGGCCTCTAGTTCCTCCCGAGGCTCCTCCACCGGTGAGTCCATTTGTAGTGGAGAGACCCTAGTGAGGAACTGTTGCATCATGGTTTTATTTTCCTCAACCAGAGTTGTCACCAGGTGGGTGAGGTTTAGCACATGCGTCTCCAACGGGTTACCATTCTGTGAAGCATCGCCTTCCTAATGTCTTTCTTGTGTTCACCTTGGTTTCTGGTTCTCAATTAAATTTATTTGAGCGAGAAAGTTGTTCCCACAAATGGTGACAAAGTGGTGATGCCAAAAACTAATTGAAGGTCTCATGCTCCTGCTTTGGCTGCTACAAACAAGTCGGTGGCTGGTGGTGATTTTCCAGCTAAGGACCCTCTGACAATTAACTCAGTAATCTCTAAGTAGGTAGTAGGTAGCAGTAGACAGGAATGTATTTATTGCGTCTCATAGCCGGAAATGATCTTTAATAGTTTAAAGTCGGAATCAATCCATGGCAGGCTACTAGCGACTAATGGAGCCATCACTCTATTCATGGAGGGTTGTTGTACATGCTGATTCTAGGCGCCATCTTCGAGATGCTAAGCGGTTACTAGCGCTATCTCTGGGATTGCCCTTGCAATCAGAGGCGCTTTGCGGGGTTTCCTCTTGTTGGTGCTTATTGCACAATTTTGATGCGGTGTGTACATGTAAGCGGGTGGTGACCTGTTGGTGAGTTACAAATATACAATACAATAATAGAAAAAAAATGAAATTTAGTAGAATCAAGCAACTGTTTACTATTGCATGGGCATCGCTATCAATTGAGAGATGTTACAAATGAGATGGTCTAACATGGAAGATACTACAACAAATCGTAGTATTCCCGGCGTTTTAAAAACTCTGGGAAAATCTCAAAAACATCGGCAAAGTCATTCCCGGCGTTTTTCTCAGCATTTGTAGAAAACGCTGGCATAAACGGTGACGGGAAAAATTCTCGGCATTTATAAACGCTGGGAATAATATGGACTTATTACCCGCGTTTCATAAAATGTCGGTAAAAATTTTCCGGTGAACGACTCCGATGAGACATTCTCGGCGTTTTTCACGTGTTTGTCGTTTTGTTTATTCCTTTTGTTGCACTTACAGCTTGAATGCATATGCCATGACGATAGACAGTACATCCCTATTCACAAGAGGCATGGTGTGTAATTATTCGACAAGGGTGTCTAAAATCGTACATATAATTGGAAATTCTGATTGTATATATAGGTACGGAATTGAAATTCCACTTGATCATGTATCATAAGTAACTAATATACTTTGGTCCATCTTAGTGTGCGTAGTCTCGGTTCACAGTACAGTGAAAGACTCCAAACCTGAGGCTTGTTAAACTCAGCAAAAATGTATGTAAAGTGTAAGTAAAGACCAGAGGTGAAGATCAACCGCATCTAGCATAAACTCGTTAGATTGTTTAAAATATGTGTAGCAGCAAAACTTAGTTAATAAATAGTGTTTAGATATGATGACAGAAGATGTGTTGGAAAATATTATTGGATATTATAAACAACGGCTACTCTAATTATTAAATTTAAGACTCCATATACGGGTCTCGTGCTAAATAGTTAGTAATGTGTTTGGGTACATTATTAATGTTGACAAAATAAGTATAAAGAAACTTCCAAGAAAAGAGGGGCAGGACTACTAGTACTTCTCTCCGTGGAATATTGATGATCAGCTAGCCTCTGGATACAGATAGGACTCCGTGAGTTTTTGTTTGTATTAGCCGACAGCTTACCATACCACCCACCCATCTTTTGATCAAACCCTTGATTTTGATTATTTTAAGTTTCGAATGACAAAGTCTATGTTGAAGGTGCCTTGATAGATAGCGAAACTTTAAGGGGATAATCAAAAGAAAACGAGGAACAGATCATTGTCTCAATCTTCTGATTAATTGAGAGAGAGAGAGAGAGAGAGAGAGAGAGAGAGAAATATAGAGAGGGGGTCCATCCACCACCCACAACCTGACTTCATGGTTAGAATGGGTAATTGCAAAGCATGCGGTTCAATCATTGCGCACGCGTCGCTGGATTGCCAGAAACGTGGCTGCGAGAGATGCTGGGAGAATTTCAACGCACTCTGACATACAAATCAATCACAGGATCCTTCCGCAACTTGCATGTAGAGCTACAAACGAACCAATTAATTAGTTTGCGAACTCAGTTCGGTAAAAAATCGGTTCGTTTAGTTAACAAATTGAGTTCGAGTATGAAAATAGAAATAGAAATAGTGCATAGGTATGAAAATGCAAAAATTGGGTATATAGACGTACTGGGTCCCTGGCCTGAAGGTCCATAAAAATAGGCCAACTCACCTCATCGTCACCGATCACGCCTCCTTTCTATATCTAGAGGAGAGACTCATTGATTGCGTGTGCCATCCTTGGGATTTCGAGCGCCCTTTGTAAAATCTTCTAATCGGGCTTTAATATCAATTCCTCTCTCGGCTAAGCAGGTTATTTCTGAGCATAATAGATTCCAGTCGATCAAGATGAGTAGGGATGGAGTTAGGGAGAGGCTAGTAAGGGCGGCCGCTCCTGTAAGAAAGGAAAAAACCTCTATTATTATATATAAAAAAAATCCTATGAAGTATATAGACTCACCCCTACTAAATATTTTTTAAAAAAATTCAAATAATAGTAAATATATATTCGTCCATGCATAATAAAAGAATATTCGGTGTCCAATGGTTGTTCAGTGAAAGAATATTCAATAAAGGATCTCAAGAATATTGTTTTGTCTTTTAGCTTGACACATGGACAATGGCTATCCACTCAAAAAAATTAGTTGAACTCTACTTAGATTATAATATATAAGAAAAGAATGATGCAAGTAGGATTGCATATTTTAGAGTTAATAAATTAAGTTAGAGTTAATATATAAGCCGGTCTCTGTTGTTGTTTTGTTTTTCTATGCAAATGAGATACCAAAATATAGTTCATAATTCAAGTGGCCTATGTTGAATGAAATTAACCCCACACATCCAGCAAAGAATCTCTAACAAAAGCTTGGGACTATTTTTCCCTAAAACGAAGCATAACACACAAAACAATTAGAGGCTACGGCACATATTAAAGTAAGGCAAAAGCACATATTAATTATGTCATTTTTATTATAAATATCGTTTTTTCCTTAAAATGATAAATAAAGTTGTATGACAATATGCTTATCGGTTGATTTTACGATATTTTTGTATTTATTGTAGATTTTTGCACGTAATGAAAAGGGTGAAGTCGAGGGATCTATACAACATAATGGAGAATTGTTAAAGAAGAATATTATAATGCTCCGATTTCTCAAAATATTAAATAATTTATTAAACTCTTATTTTAATAGAAAGACAATAATTAAAATGAAATAACCTTAACTATTAATTAATTATTATAAAACCAAGCTTTTAAAGTGCCTAACTGGAAAATGAACAAATTACGGATTTACATTTATTACTTGACATAAAATAAATGAAATATTAGAGCAATAATCTTGGGGTACGTCATCCAAGTGAACAGGTCCTCTCCATCGACTCCCGACATTTTTTGCACGGGTGGCTCCTCCGTCTGCACATCTCTATTTGGCATGAAACGCTATGAGCAGAGAAATTGCAGCGATGAATAATGAAACTCAGTAAATAAAGCTACCCGAAAAACTAAATCCACAGGTGATACATCATGTAACAATTAATAAGATAAGCAACTAAAATAACTAACATTGAGCAATATGTCACACGCCTAAGCATAACACCTTGATAAAATTATTAAGTCCTCTTATGTTTGTAGGTATTCCGTAAGGAATACCATATCCTCCCTTAGACACTAACATATGGTCTTCAGTTGGCATTGACTAATCCTTGGTTACTAAAGGTCATAATTTGAATCATAACCCAACAAGGAAAGAATATTCTACCATTCTCTCAAGTCAACACTTACCTTACCCTATATAGATTCCACAAATATGACGTCACTAGGTCCAGTCACAACGTACTTTAGTCATTTCTCCTTATTGACTCAAAGATGCGCAATACACTAGCCATCATTCCCTTGGAGTCCGGAGCTGCATTCGCAAGCGTCTCCGAAGTCACCCTTAAATAATATATCATTCGGTTTCTCAAATCACATCATCATGCCACACCAGGCCAACCACAACAGGTTTCAATTTCTGTTAATATTTTCTCACAAATTTCTACAATGTTCACTACTTTGTAACGCACACCTACTACCGCCCGCTTCCTTATTCATCTGTCGTTCGAACTAGTATCCCTAACATAGACTCTAGGTTTTCCCATAGAATCTCAATTCACATATTATGTTCATTATCTATAATCTTTAACTCCATTTATGTCTCGGTATCTTCACATGACTGAATCACAAATCTTGGGTGGCATAATGGCTGAACCTCGAAAAAAAAAACAACAGTAGCAACAATAACAACAGCAACAGCAACAACAACAACATCAGCAATTCCTTCAAACATCATCTTATGTTGTCAACGTTGTACATAACCACAATACGCAATATATGCATAGTCCTCATAGAATAACGATGTACATATCAACTATAAGTGGATACATGTGCGATGTGTAAAAATCCAAAATAGAATTTAAATAGTCTGTGGAACAAAATCTAAAAGGATAAAACATGGTCTGAAACTAATCTAGATATTCTGTCAAAACTATTTATTTTTCAACAAACTTCTTGCGTGGCCTAACGCTCACTCAAGCGAAATATTGAGTTATGTGTTCTGACAAAATGTGTTACCGGTCAAAATCTAACAATACTAGAGAGGTAACTCAAGTGGCCTATAGCTTACTCGAGCGAGCCTTCGTTTTTCTCAGATTCTGGGTTAGAATTCCTACAATACTAGTTCATACAATCAGATTGAAACAAGAACAAAAACATATCTAACACCAAATTAACTACTAGGAATGCAATTATTAGTGTAAAACATGCTTTCTCCTAAATCAATTGATCATTACAAATCACAGAATACACGGAATCAGATGATTTCAACAAAAACAAGAAGAACAAACCCTAACCATACTTATCTAATCTAATTATGCTTCAAATTTGTAATTAACAACAGAAATCAAAACCTAGGGTTGGAAGGTAACTATGCCTACCTTGATCCGAAGAACAAAGCACAAAACCAATAAGATTCATAGGAAAAAAAGTGGACAGAACCTCCTCCAAGAACCCTCAAGAACTTGCAACTTTCTCAAAAAATTCGCTTTCACAAACTCCATATTCTTCTAATTACGTGAAAATGCAAAGAATAAAACATATATCCTTATGGTTATATAATATTTGTAGTATTTAAACGCGCAATCATGATCATAAAATCATAGAAAAATTGATTTCATTAATCTTCCATAACTCTCATATCTGTAGTTTTAGAATTCAAAGAGACTGCTGGAGCAAGCTACCAAGATACAAATATAATTTTTTGATTTAAAATATTAAAACAATCACAATAAAAATTAACTTATGATGATTAAATTATTTAAAATGCATTTAAAATTTTAGGGTTATTGCAGATATACAATGTTAGGGAGTTTGAGTCAGAGGAAGCTGCATTTCGGTTATGAATATGGAAGGATTACATGATTTAGAGTTAGAAAAGATTACAAAACAAATAATGTCATACCCTCAAATTTTAAAACAGAACTAATTAAATAAATAAGTAGCTATTAAAGAATTCTTACTAAAGGCTCATTGAAATCCACCTTAAAAGATCCATAATAAGGAGATAAGTGTTCTAATTTGATCATAAGTATATAGTGGGTCACCTTATCCCAATAACTATTTACATGAAATAAGAGTTTTCAAAATATTACATTGAGTACGTCACAAAAATAAGATAATGTTATAATACATCTTCTAAAAAACAGTTAAGTAAAAAATGTTAAATAACTCCATGTATGTGACTCTTCAAAAATCATGCAACAGTCTAAACACCCATGCCAAACGATGCTAAACATTTGGAGTTGTACCTGAAAGAAAATAGAGGAACTGAATTAACAAGCCCAATAGAGAAATCTATATAATCTTACGTAGATATGAAATTTATGGTATGATAAGTGAACGTAATTATCCAATAATAGAGAGATCATAAACGAATTCAAGTTAAAATCTAAAGATGAATCATGTTATGTAATAATGTCAATAACGTCAACTAGTTCGTTAAAGAACCATTTTTCACACATCGTAGGTTAGTAATCCAACCAATCATGTTCTCGTACATTTTTATTTTTATACCTAGTAATTCCGTAGGAGACTAGTTCATTACTCTTAGCATTTTCTTCGGAAAGTCTTGTTCAAGACCTTCTTAACATTTCTGAAGGAATCTAGTACCATCACCCTAACATTCTTCTTAAGGAGTCTAGTTCACACATTGTGTTGTTCAAGTGCCCCACGCATGTCCGTGTCACATAGCAAATTTTATTTTATCAGGTTAAACTCTCAAGTATTGCACATGCCTCGTAGTCATCATCTTAAATTCATAACATATTGCATTGTTATCATATAGTAGGAATCCTAGAAATATGCCCAAGGAATTGGTGCAAACATCAACCTTTGAAGTCAACAACTCAAATTTTCAATAATAGTTTCAGTAAGAATAAAGTACGAAATTACCGGTAATACAAGCACTATTACCGGTAATGCTTATATTACCGGTAATACGGACGCTATTACCGGTAATACAGACACTATTATCCGTAATACAAAACACTTTTCGAAAATGAAACACTGAATTACCGGTAATACATATATTATTACCGGTAATACAAGACACTGCTTAAAAATGAAATACTGTATTACTAGTAATATAGACACTACTACCAGTAATAGCAAGGACTGTTCAAAAATGTCCGAAAATGAAATATTGTATTACCGGTAATAGCAGGGACTGACTGATGCGCGATTTCTGTAGATTTTATTTTTTCTCAATTTTGATTTTTAAACTCTAAACTAACATCCAAGCTCATATACCACCAAAAACAAGTCATAAACGTAAAAGAGAGATAAGAGATCCCTACCTAGAGTGTTGGATTGAAGGATTTGAGCTTCAAAAACAAGCCCTAACCCCCAAATCAAGAAATCTTCGAATACTCCTCCTTCAAGCGAATAAACACGATCAAACTTGAGATATCCGCCATAAATGACTGATTCTTAAAAGTCCCAAGAGGAATTTGATATGAGAGCAAAAATTTGAGGAGAAGTTTTGAGAGAGAGAGAGAGAGAGAGAGAGAGAGAGAGAGAGAGACTGTGAAGCAGGAGTAGAGAGAGGAAATGAGGGGGCTCATTTTTTTTTTCCAAACAATCTGATGTAAGACTTTTTAAAGCCCCAATTACACTTTCATCCTCCAAGTGTAACACCTGTCACCCACAAGCCTATTGTCTAACATATACCACACATAAATCCCAATGCATTATACATGCATAAAACTAAAGTTAAATCGAATTTCGGACAATTAATAAATCATTCAAATAAAATAATATTCCGGGTTTTCATATTCTACCCTCCTTAAAAGAATTTCATCTACAAAATTAAAATGTTGCATAAAGTACAATTCAACTCAATTCAATAATACCCGAAGCATATTGATAGTACTACTGAACAAGTCCACGAAACTAGTAAAACATATCAAATCAACTTAAGCATTAACAATGCCAATCTAGTACTTATCACAATTCAATGACTATCAAGTTTAAATGGAATACACAATCAAACCATAAATAAATGGGGATATTTCTCTGTAACTTCGTCCTCACGTTCCCAAGTCAAGACTTATTTGCCTTGGTTGCTCCACAATACCCAAACTAATGGTATAGTCTTAACCCTTAACACATGCTCCCGAGAATCTAGGATACGTATTGGCTCATCTCCATAGGATGCGTCGGCTTCTAACTCAAGTTCGGACCATTCTAAAACATGCAAAGGATTCGGTTTGTATTTCCTCAATATCTTCACATGAAACTCATTATGCTCACCCGACAACTTTGGTGGTAACGCTAAACGATATGCTACCTCACCTACCCTCTCGATGATATCAAATGGCCCAATGCATCGTGAAAAAAGCTTTCCTTTTCGCCCGAATCGTGATAAACCCCGTCTCGGTGACACCTTCAAAAATACATGATTTCCCACCTCGAATGAAAGTGGGTGAAGGCGACGATCAGCATAACTCTTCTGCCAACTCGAGGCGGTAACTAATCTTTGACGTATTATCTTAACTTGCTCGGTTGTCTCTTTTTGTGTGGCCAAAATTCGTTGGCGAATCACTCTCATGCTCTCGGTAGTCTCTCCCATCAAGTTTGGTCCGACAAAAGTCGTCTCCTCCAATTCGGTCCAACACACAGGTGACTGACAAGGTCTCCCATACAAGGCCTCATAAGGTGCCATCTCAATACTTGACTAATAACTATTATTATACACGAATTCCACAAGAGGTAAGTGGTCCTCCCAGCTACCTTGAAAATCCATCACGCAAGTCCGAAGCATATCCTCCAATATTTGAATCGTCTGTTCAGATTGCCCATCTGCTTGAGGGTGATAAGCAGTGTTAAACAAAAAATGGGTACCAGGCTCTACCAAAAACGTGCGGTAAACTGCAGATCCCTATGGGGCACAATAGACACGAAAATCCCATGAAGGCAAATAATCTCCTGAATATACAAACAATTGAGTTTCTCAACAGAATCAGTCACCTGAATTGGTAAAAAATGAGCAGTCTTCGTCAAGCGATCAACAATCACCCAAATAGCATCATGACCCTTCAGTGACTTCGGTAAACTTGAAACGAAATCCGTAGTGGCATTTTTCCACTTCCACTTCGCTATAGGTAGTGGTTGCACCTCTCCAGCGAGTCGTTGATGTTCCGCCTTCACTTGTTGACATGTGAGACATCATGCTATAAAGTTAACCACGTCGCGTTTCATCTCGAGCCACCAAAATTGTCGATACAAGTCATGATAGATCTTTGTCTCTCACGGATGAACGACTAACGATGAATGGTGAAATTCTCTCAAAATATCCTCTTGACACGAAATGGGTACAAATAACTTCCCTTGAAAATGTAGGCTCCGATCGGCATGTATCATCCATCCATCCCTTCATTGCCACTAAAGAACCTTTTGCGTAACTCATCCGTTTCCTCATCCTGTAGTTGGGTGTCAACCACTAGAGTTGATAACGTCGATTGAATCATCAAATTGCACAAAGTGACCCCATCCTGAACTTCTTCAAAGTGTGTCGCGTAAAGTCCCAATTCTTGCATCATCTTCCACTCAGGGATGCTAAACTCACTAGGTGTGTCAATTTTCGACTCAAGGCATCCGCTACAACCTTGGCCTTTCCCGGGTGATATTACAAGTCAAAGTCGTAATCCTCAACATGATCCATCCAACGACGTTGCAGCAAATTTAACTCTTTCTGGGAGAACAAGTACTTCAAACTCTTGTGGTCAGAGAAGATTTTAAATTTCTCACCATAAAGGTAGTGTCGCCAAATCTTCAACGCAAAAACAATGGCTGCAAGTTTCAAGTCATGTGTAGGGTAAATTCATTCGTGAATCTTTAGTTGTCGCGACCCATATGCTACCATTCTTACCCTTTGCATAAGTACACACCAAAGTCCTTCTTTTGAAGCATCTCAATACACGGAGTGGCCAACTCCCCGCTCAAGTACAATTAGAACCGGCGCACTAGTTAATCGTCGCTTCAACTCCTCAAATGCCGACTCACAAGCATCATCCCACACAAAATACGTCCCCTTACGTGTCAATCGTGTCATTGGAGCAGTTAGTCAAGAAAAGTCAAGTACAAATCGACAGTAATACCCAGCTAAACCCAAGAAACTATAGATCTTGAAGACATTCTTCGATTGTTGCCAACTCATGATGAACTCTATCTTTCCTGGATTAACGAATATACCGTTCTTCGAAACCACATATCCCAAAAACTTTAGCTCAAATAACCAAAACTCGCACTTACTAAGCTTGCATACAAGCGATGCTCTCCCAAAATCTCAAGAACAATAGCAAGATGCGACTGATGCTCCTCTTCAGTAGGTGAATAAACCAAAATGTCATCAACAAATACTACAATAAATCGGTCTAGGTACCTACGAAAGATACGATTCATAAGATCCATAAATGTTGCTGGTGCATTCGTCAATCCAAACAGCAGAACCACGAACTCATAGTGCCCATAGCGTGTGAGAAAGGCAGATTTCAGAATGTCCTCTTTCCGCACCCTTAGTTGGTGATAGCCTGACCTCAAGTCAATCTTTGAAAAACACATCGCACCTCGAAGTTGGTCAAATAAATCGTCAATCCTTGGCATTCGATACTTGTTCTTCATAGTAACACGATTTAGCTTCCGATAGTCGATACATAAATGCAATGAACCATCTTTCTTCTATGCAAACAAGGTCGGTATTCACCATGGTGAAGTACTAGGATGAATAAAACCTAAGTCCTGCAACTCTTGCAACTGTATTTTCTACTCTTTCAACTTGGCAGGTGCGAAACGATATAGAGGCATCGAAATAGGGGCGCTACCGGGAAGTAGGTCTATCGTGAAGTCGACTTCTCTCTCGGGAGGTAAACCGGGTAAATCTTTCGGGAACACATCCGAGAAATCACCTTGGTCACATCCTCGTCCAATGTTAGACTTGATAATAAGGCATAAATAGAATCTCTCTCTCGAGATCCACACAGGTACGGCTTCAACGACTCCCTAAGTTCCCTAAAGAACTTAAAGCAACCCTCGTCAGATGAACACATCTGGACACGACATTTAAAACAGTCAATAGTGGCGTGAAATGTGGATAGCCAATCCATACCAACGACATGGTCGAATCCCGACATGTCCAGGACAATAAAGTCAAACGTGAAGTGACGGTTGAGGATAATAAGATCACAATCTCTACAGACACGATTGAGTGGCGATCTATCTCCAAGAGGAGTCTCAACAAGTAGTGGCGTGTCAAGGAGGTCAGTTTCTAAGTCCAAAGCACACACAAATGATGCAACAATAAATGAATGTGATGTTTGAGAATCAAACAGAGCCCTAGCAAAAGAGTTGAATAACTGGAATGTACCCCTCACAACGGATGTATTGGGCCCCTGAGAAGTAGATGGTGGAACAACATATGAGATATTGAAAACTCTCCCCTGAGTGTGTTGGCCCTGGGAATTTCCTCCCCTCTGTTTGGAACCCTGAAGTGATACTGGTAAACTTGATCCCCTATCAAACTGAGAGTCCTGACCCGAAGTGGTCTGACAGTGGTGGGGTTGTTATTGTTTCTGAACCTCGGAATTGCTATTGCTGTTCATAGCCCAGTCCATACCCAGATTGCTATATGGATCTCGCCTCACTGCATACCCTAGTCCCTTGAGGACAATTTTTCGCCAATGGTCTGTCTTGCCACAAGTATAGCAAGCCTTCAGAGGCATAGTATACTTACTACAAATATGGCCTAGTTGGTTGCATCAGTGATAAACAACATGTGATTTAGAAGTTACGTCACCCTGAGTGTTAGAAGAAGTAGGCGGCCTAAGGTTCGAATGCTCTTGAGGTGCCCAAAACTGCTTCCTTTACCTCTTGCGCCCTTGACTTCCCGAATTACCTGACAAAGAGCCCAAACTGACACTGGGTTGCTTTGGTTCCCAAGCCCTCACATTGCGTTGCACATCTCGCGGTAGTTCTACGCTTCTCGCGCACTCCACAATCTCAAAAAATCTCATCTTGTGTTGGCTCACTACAAACCTCTTGACAGAAGAGTGAGGACATTTCTCAAACCTACATCATTTTCGATCTTCCAAAGTCACTAACTCTGGTGCAAAACGGGACTAAAGATTGAAATTTGGAAGCGTATACCGAAATTGTCATAGTACCCTGCTTCAACTTCTCAAATTGTTCTCTCAATTGCTCACGATATGACTCTGAAAAGTATTGGTCCTCAAAAAGACCCTCGAACTCGGCCCAAGTTAAATTCTCCACATCTGGCTGATTTGCTTGGGTTGCCAGTCTAGCGGCCCTCCTTACATCTTTTCTTGCCTCTAGAATTGATTCCCACCACTTGTTGGCTTTGCCAGTAAGTTGACAAGCTACAATATGGACCTTAAGGTCATCCTCCTCTATCATCAATGCGTTGAACAACTTTCGAATCTTGGCAAGCCAATGGTTGGCTATGAGAAAGTCACCACCCTCTCTGTTGAACTATGGTGGATTTAGACGACGAAACTCCCTCATCACGTCAATGGCTCGATTACTAGCACTGACTCCAGCGGTCGGATTCAAAAGTTCGGATTCGGTGAGCGCCGCAACAAACTCTCTTGCAAAGTTACCTAAAACGACAAGTGGTTCTATGTTATGCTCTACTCCCTCGTCAACTTCCTCGTGTGGAGCTTCTCCCTATTGACTGACCACATCATCTAAGTGTACCTCACGGTAGCGATCTCGGCCTCGGCCTCAGGGCCCACCCAATCTTACCTCACGTCTAGGAGGCATAGAGCTACAATATAAAGAAAATATAAAACTATCAAGTCCAATGACTATTACTATGAGGTCAAAACCTCCAATATCCCCAACATGGGTCAACAACACTACACAACACAACATAATAGTAAATGCAATGTCTATGAATGTCATGCACACAAGCACACACAAGTCATGTCAAAAACACAAAATTTTGAATCCATGAAACTAAGTGTCTCCCCGCGGTCTCAAGGTATTCTAACTAGAGTTCTGAGACCAAGTTGTCATGCCTTCAAATTTTAAAACAGAACTAATTAAATAAATAAGTAGGTATTAAAGAATCATTTCCAAAGGCTCAATGAAATCGTCCTTAAAAGATCCATAATAAGGAGATAAGTGTTCTAGTTTGATCATAAGTACATAGTGGGTCACCTCATCCCAATGACCATTTACATGAAATAAAAGTTTTCAAAATATTATATTGAGTACCTCATAAAAATAAGATAAAGTTGCAATACATATTCTAAAAAATGATTAAGTAAAAGATGTTAAATAACTCCACGTATGAGACGCTTCAAAAATCATGCAACAGTCCAAATACCCATGCCAAACGATGCTAAACGTCCGGAGTTATACCTAAAAAGAAAATAGAGGAATTAAACTAACAAGCCCAATAGAGAAATCTATACCAATCTTACGTGGATATGAAATGTATGGTATGATAAGTTAACATAAATATCCAATAATAGCGAGATCATAAACGAATTCAAGTTAAAGGCTAAAGATGAATCATGTCATGTAATAACGTCAATAACATCAACTAGTTCATCAAAGAACCATTTATTACACATCCTAGGTTAGTAATCCAACCAATCATGTTCTCATGCATTTCCATTTTTATACCTAGTAATCCCGTAGAACACTAGTTCATCACTCCTAGCATTCCTTCGGGGAGTCTAGTTCAAGACTTTCTTAGCATTCCCGAAGGAGCCTAATATCATCACCCTAGCATTCCTCTTAAGGAGTCCAGTTCACACATCGTGTTGTTCAAGTGCCCCACGCATGTCACGTGTCGCATAACAAATTTTATTTTATCAGCTTAAACTCTCAAGTATTGCACATGCTTCGTAGTCATCGTCTTAAATTCATAACATATTGCATTGTTATCATACGGTAGAAATCCTAGAAATATGTCCAAGGAATAGGTGCAAACATCAACCTTGAAGTCAACAACTCAAATTTTCGATAATGATTTCAATAAGAATAAAGTACAGAATTACCAGTAATACAGGCACTATTACCGGTAATACGGACGTTATTACCAATCATACAAATACTATTATCGATAATACAGAACACTGCCCAAAAATGAAATACTAAATTATCGGTAATACATACACTATTACCGGTAATATAGGACACTGCTTGAAAATGAAACACTATATTACCGGTAATATAGACACTATTACCAGTAATAATAGGAACTGTCCAAAAATGCCCAAAAATAAAACACTATATTACCGGTAATACAGACATTATTACCAATAATAGCAGGAACTGACTGATGCGCGATTTCTGTAGATTTTGCTTTTTCTCAACTTTAATTTTTAAACTCTAGACCAACACCCAAGCTCATACACGCATAAGAGAGGTAAGAGATCCCTACCTAGAGTGTCGCATCGAAGGATTTGAGCTTCAAAAGTAAGCACTAACCCCCAAATCAAGAAATCTTCGAATACTCATCCTTCAAGTGAATAAACACGATCAAACTTGAGATATCCTCCGTAAATGACTGATTCTTGAAGGTCTCAAGAGAAATTTGATGCGGGAGCAAAGATTTGAGGAGATATTTTGAGAGTGAGAGAGAGAGAGAGAGAGAGAGAGAGAGAGTGTGTGTGTGTGTGTGTGTGGCGGGAGTAGAGAGAGAAAATGAGTGGAAAAAATGAGATTTTTTTTTTCAAAAAATCTGATGTAAGACTTTTTAAAGCCCCAAATGCACTTTCATCCTCCAAGTGTAATATATGTCACCCACAAGTCCCTTGTCTAACATACACCACACATAAATCATAATTCATTATACATGCATAACACTAACGTTAAATCGAATTTCGGACAATTAATAAATCATTCAAATAAAATAATATTATGGGCCCTCACAAACAACATGAAGGATTGTTTGGTCATCAATTGAAGAGTTATTTGTAGAAAAGAGGGAGCAAGAGAAAAGGGTAAACGGTTTCCAATAGTTACACAACCTATACAAGAGATGAGAACTAATTGTAAAGCGTTTATGTACGTATCAATTAATCGAGACACAGTTTCATGATGCACACAATCATATGTTGTGTCTTTCTGAGACTGCTCTCAAATAAGATTTTGTAAGTCCTAAGGTAAAAATGTTAAAATTGTCTAAGCTACTGGGTTGTCACCTCTTAAGTCATCACATGATCTCATTAGTGCCCAAGCTAGAGAGACAAAATTGCTAGGATTCATGCGAGAGGATCTGAAAAGATATTTGCGACCTAAAAGAGGGAGAGACTTACAATATGGTGAGGCAGAAACTTTGTTGAGACATTTTCAAAAATAAACTATTGATAATCCTTACTTTTTTTATGCAATGCAGTTGTAAAGACCCTAAATTTTTAAATCAAAATAATAAGGAAAATTAAAAATTTAACGTAAAATCTTCAATTGATTTAAATTAATTTTGTGCAGATTTATTTCTAGTCATGGATTTTATTGGACTTATGTTTAACTCATGGAGTTGTGCATATGTGTTTGGACCCAACCCATTGGACCATTGATTCTTAAGCCCAAACCCTTAACCCAACAGCATTTCATGGAGCCTTGACCCATTAGGTTTGATCCATCACTATGTTGACCCAAGATCCACCTCATCCTTTGACTTGTAGTATCAACTACGGTTGATAATTCTTCTTGCTCATCATTATACCCACATGCTCTAAACCTTGCACGTCGAAAACCTTCAGCAGAAATTTTTCTAGACCTACATCTATATGGCTTTATTGAGTACTCTAATTGATGGAACTACTCACCCCCTTCCAATGAAATCTGAACTCTTGATCCCCACTCTTCCTTTTCCCCAGCAATACCTCTATAAATCCATGGTTTTGATTCAAAACCCACCTCCATCAATATGATTTCCTGCAAAAAATCTCACTCACTAATGGCATTTCATGCAAAGAGTGTTTTTACACTCAACTTTTCCTACATACTTTTTTACATCACTTCTCCATCTCCACTACGAAATTCCAGAGCTCTTAGTGGTGTTTTGTTACTTCCATTATTGAGAGAGAAGAATATTACAGTAGAGAGAGAGAGAGAGAGAGAGAAAGGAGGAACTTCAATTTGAGTTAGATCATCCAAAATTAAGCTTTATTCTCTTAATTCAAGTTTCGATTCTTCAATACCAAGGTGAATATAACTCTCCTAATCCTTAATTTATGCCATTGATCCGTATGGAACTCCACGGAGCTCTGAACAAATGAAATTCATAACTGAAATTTCGAAGAAGATGATTGTTGCATCGGTGCCTTATTTTTGTTAGCACCGGTGTCTTTCCTTGCAACACTTTATATTGTTCTGTATTTCATAGGTGCACTGGTGCCTCTCCCTTGCAGTACTTCATATTTTGCCTATAATCTAATTTAGCACCGGTGCCTTAGTTTTGAGTGTTTGGATGCCTTACCTCTCTGCATCTCAATAGTTTGCCTATGGTTTGACTTGGCACTGGTGCCTCTAAAAATCTAGCACCGGTGCCTCTGGTATGCATTTTGTATGATAGTTTCTGCTTCAAGCCAGTACAACTAGGACATGTTATAAGACAACATACTTATTTTCTATGAATAATTAATTTTATTTAATGAAAATACGGAAGTACCCCCTATTTGAAGACAATGACATTTACAGAAATTGAAAATCTATTCGTATCAAAATATCACCCCCTCACTTTAATATAAAATCGAAAAATCACACGTTTTTCTTCCTATATTTTGGCTCGAAACTTACCATAACCTTATGCACTTGAGACAAACAAGTATACCATTGTCTAAGAAAAAAATCAAGGAATCATTTTCGGGACTTTTTATCTCCTAAATCGAAACTTTAAAAATTCAACTTTTTCTTTACTTAGAAAAATTTTTAGACAACAAAATTTTTCAGTCTGAAAATTTTTCAGAATACATGAACATTGCCCCAATTTTTACGTAATGAATACTCCACTTATATTCAAACTTAGATTATCGTATTGAGACTTTTGGTATCGTCTATCATTGAGAGTTGATATTTTATTACATGGTTATCCTGCTGGGAGTTTTCATGCGAGATGAAATCATGCAATCATGCCTATGTGACCATAGCTTATTTTATCAACTTATCTTGTTAAATTGTAAAAACTTGCATCCCCATCACATTATTATGTTATCATGTGTCTAGTCGTTTGAACGAAATTTAGATGAAGTCAATGAGGAACATTTTGAGACTAGTAGAAATGACACCCGAGGTTTTAACACTAGTCATAGAAAAATCACGAGTTTTGTAATGAAAATTGAGGTTTTGAGAAACTCTTATACTTTGTGACTCGAGTTTTGACTTACTCCTCGGGAAGATTATGTTAGAATGTCTTTAGCCAAGATATGGATTTAACTGAACTACGTCTGTTACCACCGAGCTATGTCTTGGAGCCGAATTGACCACGTCTCATGTATTAAGTCAACTTATGTCGTGAGCCAGTTATGTTCATAAGTCGTGTCGCGTCTTTTCTAAAACAAAACATAGTTAAATGGGAGGAGTTAGATATTTTCTAACTCAAGGCACGACATATGAGAGACATAGCACTGGAAGCATAACGGTTGGGAGCATGAGATACAGGAACTGATATTTGGGTACACTAGCGTTGAATATGAGGTCAGCGTAGGGGTCGAAACTATATTGGTTGGGAACATTATGAAAGCACTTTGGAAATAAAATTTTGATGACCCGCAACGCTTATGTTGACCCGAACTTTAGATTTTGGAATAGATTCAGACACTTATGAACATTAGCGGGCACTTATGAACATTGGTCAGACACGTGTGTCAGAAATATAGGAACAAGTCATAAGGTTTGACTTAAGGATATATTGTCGCCATTTCATTTATTTACCACACTTACTTGTTTAATGCTTCCACTTACTGTTTAACATAATTATGTTGAACTCTGATTATACTGCTCTATTCATAATACTTGATTAACTGCTCATACTATCTTCATGATCATGCATTATATGATCCATTGCATAAATTTGGAATTAACGGTAGGTTTTATTTGCTGAGCATCAATCACTCATTTGGTGCAAGTTTTCTGCCTATGGTCTTTCATGCCAAGTGTAGAAGATGACGTTGTTGAGCTCACTTACCCAAATACCAACGACGATAATTTTGGGGAGGACGTCATAGCCTCGTGGTTCACCTAGATTTATTTTGAGCTCTTGTTTTCAAATTTTTAATGTAATTTTCTTTGAATTGGATGGTGTAATCAAACTATATTTTGACTAAGTAATGAAAATGTAGTCGACTTTTGATAAATTATTTTAAATCAACGTCTCCAAATTTTGGAGCGTTACAGAGTTGGATATATATGAGATGATAACCAATATTTTTTTGAGCTGACCATCAAATGATCACAGATTATGGGCTTTTCAAGGATACATTGTTCTTTAACACGATATTTTGAACTAATAAAGAGTATCGACTATTGGCTCTTTTTACTAGTTTCAATCTTTTTTAAATGATGATGATTTTGGTGTCACATTGATGTATGATGAAACTACCACCATTTGTGTGGTTACTTAAAATATTTTTGAAAGCAATGTTGGAAAGAAGCATTTCTTCTTTTTCACTGATCAAGATCAAACAATGGCTAATGCATTTTCCCAAGTCATGCATGATGTCAAACGTGGATTGTGTACTTTTCACCTAAACCAAAACGCAATGAATTCAGGCTACTTTTTCGGTGATAATTCAACATTTGGTAGTGATTTTAATGCTTACATGTTTGATTATGAAGAAGAAACACAATAAATTGAAGCTTGGAATTCTTTGATTGAAAGTTTAACTTAGAGGATAATTCATGGATGAAGAAAACTTGAAAACTTAGAGGAAAAATGGGCACATGTGTACATGAAGTGGTTGTAAAATGCAAGAATGAGAAGCACCCAACTTAGTGAGAGCTTGAATGCAAAATTGAAGAAACACTTGAAATCTGACCTTAATCTTGTTCAATTCGTTACCCATTTTGATCAAGTGGTTATGAAAAAGGGGTACAATAAAAAAAAGCGACACATGACTAGCAAAAAGTTGGTAAGAATAAAGTTTTCATGTTCCCTATGTTACGAAATTCTACACCCCTCCTCTCTTTGACTTGTTCCATAAAGAGTTTGATATTTCGCTTGGTTGCAAAGTAAAGGGAGTATATTGTGTTGGGTAATGTAGAGTTTGATGCGTTCAGGGATAAAACTTGTGGAGAAGTTTTTTGTAATTGTCGAAAATTTGAGAGCTTTGAAATTTTATGTAGCATGCAAAAAAAAGGTACTTTCGCAGATAAATGTTATGAAAATTTCCGAGAAATATATGTTAGGCCAATGGAGGCGAGATGCAAAAGGGTTGTTCATCGAACAAAAAAAATGTTTTAGTGGATGAGAATGATAGGAAGTTGATAATACCGGCGCAGTATATGCATATTTGTCCTAGAATGGTAACACTACCGGCTCGGGCATCCGTACATGACGAAGCATATAAAATTGGTAGAGGATACTGTTAGACATCAGTGTAAAGATAGATGATATCATTCATTCAATGCATACTAATATTGATTTGGGATTAGATGTGGTTGATCCTAGTTTGAAAATGGAAAAAAGCTTTTAAAGAAATGACAAATTGTGCAAGTAAAAATAGTACAGGACCCCTTGCATGAGAAATTTAAGAGGAGAGAAAAAACGTTACATGATCTTGCTTTAGTGAGCTATTAATGTTACTTTGCTACGGTAGGTATTAAAAATTTCAAGAATCTTGCAGCCCATAACTTTTTGAGGTGCTTAGTATTTTTGGAATTCCTAATCTTTCTTATTTAATTTATTAGACTTTGAACTCATTCTTTTCTTGGTGCTTTTTTTAAGATATGATATTTGATCGAGCAGAACACATTCCACAAGATCCAGCAATACCATGTTGAGTTATTCTTTCACAATGACAATTTTATTGACTTTTTTGTTAATTCAAAATCATCCTTATAAAATTAATTTGCAGTGTATGCATGTGATGGATGTGAACTGTTTTTGGATGATTAGGGGACTTTTTCAACTTTGTTTTATGTGTGATTTCGACAAGGTGACTTTGATAAGGGTTTCATGGTAGACTATTATATTGTAGGTGAAGGATTTTAATTTTCAAAAGATCAAAAGGAACCGCTATGATAAACACGGGTCTTAATCTCGTGATTTTCCTATATTAATTTTTGGGTGAATATTTATGTTTGGTCTTTTGTCTTTTCATTTGAAATTGTAATGCATTTTGTTGAATAGGCTTTGAATGAGTTGTCCATTTCGTTGCCTACAAAACCGATTTGGACTGGTTAATTGCTTTAAAGGAATTCTTCATGGTAGCAAAAATGGAGTTTTTGTTTTTTACCAACTCAAAATGACTGATAATACGATTGCTTTAGACGTATCTATTGCGGTGTGTGTTAAATAAAAAATGCCTATTAAGACGTATCTAATCAAACGTCTTCATCGCGGTAGGCTTGTTATGGAATCACCACTTAGTATTAGGATTCAAAAAATCACTAGAATTCCAAGAGCAAAAGCTAAGACGTATCTATCCATCTTTACCTAATTGTATTATTGGCCTTGGCTACTTAATTTGATATGTGAGACTTTCTTTATTTAGGTTCAATCAATTTCCAAATACTCCACTAGTTAATTCATTGGCCATGTTAGGCGATGTAGAACAAGAAAGCGAAAGGGGGCTTTCGGAAATAGGGTCATGCTTGAAATTAAAGAAAATACAAAAACATCATGTCAGCAAACTAATTACGTAAAAAATTAACAAGTCGCGGTCGTGACTGAGAGATTAATATATGCCACAAACTCACGGCCACCAATTCCGATAAGCAGCCAAGACTTCTTTACACTATAAACTGAGGCGGCACTATCAAGAAAATGAGAGCGGATTTCTTCAAAAAATTGGGTATACATTTTGAAAATTATAAAAAAAAATTGCATTATGACTCTCCAAATTATATTCCCCCCTCTCTTTTCCAAAAAAAAAAAAACTCAGCCTCCCAAACTTTGAATCTTGGTTCTGCCACTCATTCTGAGAAGGTTTAACCGATGTAAGAGACAAAAAATATCTGACATCAAGTAGAAAATAATCAGTTTGGTGTCAAGAGTGATAGACTGCCAAATAACAACCTGTTTTAGTGGAAAACCGCAAGTTTTGATGTGTAGTTTGATTTACTGTTATTAAAAATTAATTCGATTTGTAATCCTAATTAATTTAAGAATTAATTTATGTGTTCACGCAAGATAAGCAAATAAAGAACGCAATTAGGCAAGACACGCAGATATACATGGAAAACCCCACGGTGGGAAAAAAATCACAGGAGGGAATAATGCACTATAAACAGTCGTAGAACAAAAAGTTTTTCACAATCAAACCTAAACTTTTCTATATTTATTCAAAATCTTTTTGTCTACTCGTCATGAACTGCTCATTTTTAACAGGTGCTTCCTTCAGGATTCAACTCCTTGAATCATAAAATCTGTAGCAGGACGCCTTCTTAGATTTTCCTCCAAATTTGTATCCAAACTCCTTCAGAATACCTCACAATATATGTTTGAATCACAAACCTTGACGGATGGATAATCATAATGTATGATCAATAGATTATCAACATCATAAGGCAAATCACCCACTCACAATATGATGAACCCTTTCTAACTTTTTTCTCTCTCAAAATAGCTCTAAATGATGTAACTTCAACCTTGGACGCATTGGTTGTATTTACAGAAAAACTCAATTTTTCGATACCTTGCTCGGGCGGCCTTTTCAAGATTATTGGAAGTTTTGATCATAGGAGCTCACTCGAGTGAGCTGGAGGTCGCTCGAACAGCCTTCAAAAAACTTCAGATCCGCGATTTAATTTTCTAATAACTTTTAATCTGATCTAACAACTCTCAAACCTTTTCCACTACGACTTCGACTACTGATATAACTCTAAGACAAATAAACCTTCATAGAAAAAAGACTTCTAAATAGATTACAATTCAAATGAATCATAATTCTGACGGCCCTTTGGCACATCTAGGCCAAAATCACATTAGACTTGATGAAGCTTCGAATTCGAGATGGCTTCGAATATAACATATAACATGAAATCTGCAAACACATGAAGAATCACCAAAACTTGTGGAACTAGATTAACATTTAATGAAATCAGAACTCAACCAATACCCATATAGCAAGCATTTAGAGAACGAAAGAAATCATCAGATAGACAACATATATCCATAGTTCCACTATGTCCTATTATAATGTACAAAATATGTAGTGAATGTCATGAACTCTCCCTAACAGCGAAAACCAATAAAACTCCCCCTAGCAACAGAAACCAATATATCATCAGAATATGAAAATATGAAAGCAAAGAAAGACTACGTAACGCCCCAAATTTCAGACACGTTAATAAAAAGAGTGAAGTAACCAAAATACCATCATTATATCAAAATATGAGTTTGATATAGGAGATAGTCAAAATACATTTCAAAAGAGACTAATTCTATCAAAAATACTTTAAAAGTAAAGTCAGAGCAGTCTAGACTAGTCTAAGTAAACCATGGCTCCACGTGTCTTCCGCGAGGTAAGCGTCATTGTACAGTGTATCTTCTGATCCAACTCTGTCATCATCGATACCTAGTTATGAAATATCAGAGATAGGAGAAAGTTGCACCATGAGTTTTTACACTCAATAAATTACCATACCCTTAAGTTTCCTCTTGAATGTTTAAGCATGACAACATGATGTGTAACGTACATAGTATGAAAATAGTCAAGGTCTAATCATGCAATAAGATAAGTGCAGAAACAGTAAGTACATACTTAGAATTGAAATAGCGTAATTGAAATCAACAGAGTAATTATCACAGTGAATATTAGTTTTGAACGTTCCATGGGTCATCGACTTGAATCAAATATTCTAAAGTATGACCACGTCATATAATTCCATCAATTGTTTCAATAATGACCTCATCATATATTTCATATCAACATTTCTAAATCAATAAGGTCCAGTATGGTGCTCCTGAATAATAATGATCTTGACCACCTGACTAACCGATGCTTCCCAACCACCTTACTTCCCAACCACACCGTTTCCTAATCGTCATGAATCAATATGTTATCCCTAACATTATATCATGTCGTTACTGTGCCAGAGCAATGTGTAATACAAAATTTGGGTCTATCACACCATTTGGTTAAAGTCAAAGATCGGCTCATGTCGCATCACGACTACAAGACATGCATAATATTCCCACAGGGAATATATCCGCACAACTAATCGTATGTCATTTATGTGTTTTAACATTCAGGTATCCACGGGACACACCGCGTATCAATCGTCAAAATAATCAAAGTGTAATTCATAATATTGTTCAACTAACATGCAACTATCATATCAAGATCATGAAATCAAGAGACTAGCACTTAAATAATGAGAAATGTAGTCAGGCAACAAACAATTTGATATCTGAATAATATAATTCATGTTCGCAGTAAAATAATTAAGGGTCTGTGCTAATGGTTTTACTAAGTTTCTTTATTTGAAATAACTCAGAGTTTATTTTATATAATGGAGGGTAGAATATAATTTATTAATTTAAATAGAGTTTTTCATAGATTTAATTTAAGTAATGAAATGAAGGTAATAATTTAATTATTACAAATGGATGCGCAAATTTAAAACTAACTTATAATTATATGGTCAAGATTTTTATACTAACGTTGCCTAAGTCTATTATTTATCTAAATAATTTCATAGGTCACTTGGTAACTATATTTCAAGGTAAAGTATAACTTAATTTGATTTATAAATTAATATGGGTTGTTCTAAGTTTGTTATGTACTTACAATATAAGGAATTAATTTAATTTAAACTAATAAAAATTTATTATTTTAGTACTATTGTTGTGAGGTAAAAATATGATTTAAAGAATTAAAATATATTTTAAAATATCCTAGGAGGAAACATAAATGTATAAATGAATTTATTTATTTTTTTGAAACATTTAGGTTTAAAACATTTAATTATAACATTTATAAGGTAATTTAGTAATTTGATTTTAACAAAAGGGCAATTTTTTTTATAATTATACCAAAAATGGCATGTTTGTAATTATCTTAAAATATAAGGGGTAATATCTAACATAAATATCTATATATATACAAGTAGGATTATAGGATTTAGGAGGGGGCTAAGTGTAATATTTGACATTTAACTTTCAAAAAAAACAGTGGTCATCTTCCTTGTTGGGATTTTTCGGTAGTCCTACAAGCTCATGTCCGACACCGTTTTTTTCTCCAACAGGACTTCATAACACCCCAAAATATTAAACTGAAGACTCAAGAATAGAAATCTTATATTAGTTTGAAGTTTCGGCGACAATTCGAGGTGTTTCGGTTGCGGTTCAGGGCGGCGGCATTTCCTCCTCCTTCTTCTTTCCTCCTCTTCTTCTCCGTCTCTTCTCTTCTTGCAGGTGATGGTGTGTCTAAAATAGAGTGTGGGGGTCCTTTTTATAGGAGGAGGAGGAATGGCTGATGGAGATGAGTTGACGGCAATCCGATGAAGGAGAAAGGTGTAGCCATGGATGATAGAGGTTGTAGAGGAGGGCTGGTGCAGAGGTAGAATGGGAGAGGAAGAGTGATGGATGGGAGGTGGTGGCGGGCTGTCGGGGTGAGGATAGGGAGGAGAGAAAGAATTCAAGGAGAGAGAGAGAGAGATAGTTATACACACACACACACATATACATATATACATACATATACATATACATATATATATATATATATATATATATATATATATGTTTACACACACACACACTATGTGTGTGCTATACATATATGTATATAGTAAAAGTTTTTATAATATTCTAACTAAATTATAAAGGGATATTTAATATATACTCATAATTTATAAATACAACAATTATATCAACACACACACACACACGTTGCATAAGAAACAAAATATATATATATATATATATATATATATATATATATATATATATATATATATATATAATATATATATATATACGTGGAGTTAAAAAAAATGCTCGAACCATTTATTAACTCAATTAAAATTTTATGGGTCATTGCAACCTATACCTTTTAACGAATTTCGTCCTCGAAATTACAAAGGGTCAGAAATAAAAGGTGAAGGTGATGGGCTCAAATAACTTCTTTTCTTTCCCAAGTAGATTCTTCACTATTGCGATGACACCATATTACTCGGATAAGACGGATGGTCTTTCCTCGTAAAGTCTTCTCTCCATGGTCAATGATGCGTGTTGGCTGCTCTTTGTAAGTAGACTTCTTCCCAATTGAAGATATGGGTTGGATGCGCCATGTACTTGCGAAGTATGGATACATGGAATACATTGTGCACACGATCAATCTGAGGTGGAAGTACTAAATGATAAACAACTTCTCCGAGTCGTTACAATATCTCGAACGGTCCAATATATTATGACGATAGCTTCCCTTTCTTCCCAAATCTGATGATTCCTCTACACTGTGAGATCTTCAAGAAAATGTGGTCTCCAACGTTGAAAGTCAAAT
>JABCMJ010004294.1:0-18712 GCA_014822125.1 Arbutus unedo | reverse complement strand
GTATAAGAGCTCTTTTGCTTATCAGTGATGCAATTCGGTCCAATTTCTACATTTAGACATAAAAAGAGGACCACTTGTTTCTGATTTTAAGTTGTTCATCAAGTTTTTTCCACCAACAGAACCATCAGCCAACACTCCATGAACTATAAAAGCACAAACAGATGAATAAAGAACAGATCATGGCATTACAAAGAGATCATCAAGTACAAAGTTATACAGACACTATACAGCCTATATGTGTATATGTCAATTGTATAGACGAAGTTCATGCAATGACGCCATTGAGTGACTACACAATTTTGCGACAGATAATTCAGAATACTGCTCAACAGAAGTAACTATAACTTCATATTTCAAGTATTTGTGCTAACCAAGGAAGAGAGAAAATGAAACCAAAATGTCATGGCAAAAACAGGCTGAGTTGGAAAAAACTAAGTGCAGATAAAATGCATCTCTAAAACGGTGGAGTGCAGATTTATGAAACTCTGATATAAATTTTCTTAGAAGCCTGCTATTCTTCAGTGGAAACAGTGAACGTGGAGTGAAGTTACTTTATTTTCAAGATGAAATTAACACCAAATCCAACTGCTTCCGCTTAGGAGCCCAAAACTCATAATATGTTATGGAGATCAGAAAGAAAATGAGCATGAGCATATCTGACAAAATTGCAGTGCTCACAAACCCGAACATAAGAACATGAGCATATCTGACAAAATTGCAAAAATCAACACGTCTTCCTGTAACTAACCTAAAAATCTTAACAAATACCAAAAATTCCTATTGCGAGTTACAATACAATATCTCGGAACGTATCCTACATGTATGTAAACCAGACCACATATTCTAAGTATATCATAGAAAATAAACGAAGATAAAACTTAGGAAGGAAATCAAAGTCTTACCTTTTCTCTTGTTTGCACGGGAAGGATTGACTGTAGAAGCTACATTTCCATTTCCAGAATTAGACAACTCCTTCAACCCATCATTTTGATTCCCCAAACATGGAAGATTTTCAAATTCACAACCATTAAAGCCTTGACCATTTAACGACATATCTTCGCCACCTTTTCCCTCTACCCCTGGTTGAAGGCAGTAGACCTGATCATCACACTCAATGTTACATTGATTCATCATGTACGTACTGGGAAAATTTGGATTAACCATGTTTTGATACATAATACCACTTTTGGCAGGCTTTTGATAAGGAAAAGACCCAATCTCTCCTTCAATCCTCCCTCTGATGTCCACAAGCAAACACTTGAGCCTTGCCACCTCAGCCTCCAATGCAGCCTGACCTTGCAATCTCCTAAGCAACTGCTGGTTCAGAGTCCTCAATCTCACAACTTCATCCTCTAGCGATGCAGCACGTGCCTTCTTCTTCTCACGGTACTTGCGAACCGCTTCACGATTACCCGAGGAGCATTTCTTTGATTTCTTTTCTGAGGACTCTGAAGTTTCATCGGCGGAAGCCTTATCTTCGCTTGTGGAGGGCAGAATTTTGGTGTGCACGTGAAAACAAGTGTGCGTGTGCGAGGAATCAGGGCCTGGCGGGTTGCAGGTGTGGGTATGACTGCAGGCATGTGTATCCTTGAAAATTTCGTCGAAAAAGCTATCCATAGAGCAACTACCAGGGAGATCACCTAGGTTGGAACTTGAAAACACTTCATTGTGTGAGAAATCAAGCTCCCCGTCATCCATCTTGACAAAAGGAAAACACCAAACAGACCGAACAAAGAAACCCAACACTTAACAGGCGTGATAGGTTAGGATTTTTCCCTGTACCCAATCTGCTGTTTTCCGTCCAGGTATAAGTTTCTCAGAAATTCAAGCTGGTTGTTTGAAAACACTTGAACCCTGGAGAAAATAATGGACATTCAAAAATCAGGACTTCAAAAGCATAACCAAGACAAAAATGTTTAGTTTTTAAGCGATAAAATATGCAACTTGAAGTAGAAGTGATATATCAAGCGGGTCAGGCAATTAACAAGTAAACACAGTCAATTCAACTACAAACTCAGAACCCACACCCAGATTTCAATAGGCAATCATACAGCCCAAAAAGAATGGAACTTGAAAAGACTTTAGCATAACCCTAGATTTAGCATAGAAACCCTATAAGTGATATATTGAGTCAATCAAATAACAAGTTAAAAAAAAGGACCCAAATTCGTATCAGAATTGAACTACATAAGCATTGCCGATTCAATCATAAAGTCAGAACCCATGTTGATCTATGCAATCACAAAGCAGCCTAGGAAAAAAAATAAGGAAACATGAACCGGGAAAATAGCAAAGACCCACTTACCACAGAACCCCTTAAACGTAATTGGGATTATCCATTCAATCCCACAAGCTCGCCATGAATTTGAATTGTGAAACCCTATAAACCAAGAGGCGGTGTCTAGAGAGAGAGAGAGAGAGGGAAAATGGGTGGGACTCGGGAGAGATTAGATAAAGGAGACAAGAAACGTCAGAGGTACAAAGTCTTACAAGGCTCGGAAAGATGGCAACATTTTAATGGAAAAGGAAATGGACGAACCAGAGGAGCCGAAGGGTTATACAAACAAAGATGCCGAGGTCACACACAAGTAGGAGAGATGTCTCTTCTGAGAAAAGTCTACCGCGTCAATTTATAGGTATTCTGTGGATCGGTTGTGTAACTTCATTTTTATTTTTATTTTTTTTAAGGATTAGTTTGAAAAAATCTATGAACCAATTGTTCGTGCACATTCATATACAGATGTGTCTAAAATCATCGTATGTACGTGGAACTCCCATGGTTATGGAGTATTTCGCGTGCATTTAACGATTCCGAACACATTTATGTTCAGATTTGTACGAATAATTTGTGTTCTTAGACTTGTTCAGATTAATTAGAATTCAATTTTGTTCACCCTCTATTGTGTGAGACCGCATTGAGATCTTACTTTGATGATTAAAATAGTCTATTTTGTTTTGATTAATTTATTTAGTTATTATAAAAAAATTCAGTTCAATCAGATATTAGTAAATGTTTTAACCTAAATATCTAATTTTTTAAGCCTTTAAAAATTTAAATTTTCAAAATAAAAAAACTAGATTTATAAGTCAAATATTTATCGATATTCAATTGAACTAAATTCTTTTATAATAATTATAAATTAATTAGAATAAAATAGACGATTTTGATTATCGAAAAGGAATTCCAAGACGGTCCTACACGACAGAAGATAAATAAATTTTATTTATTCTAGAGTGAGCAAAATTAAACTCGGATTAGTTGTGTGTGTATATATATGATGAATTTTGTGTAAATATTCATCGCTTAAAAGATTTCAGGCAAATACTTTGTATATCATCCATAACGATCACATCACAAAAAGACAAAAAAAAAAATCAATTTAGATTTCACAATGGTTATCTTAAACTATTCCATCCCTTCCATTTTATTTGTTTTTTTTTTAAATTGTGTTACTTTTAAGATAAAAAATATATTTACTCATGCATAATTTTGAATTTTTCACAGGCCAATTTAAAATCCCATTTAGTTGTTGTTGAATAATGTCTGAAAATAAATATTTTGTTTTTGAAGAAAAATAAAATAAGATTATGCAGCCATAGTTATCGAATCAATTCTACTGTAGATTTTAATTTCTCTATTAATTGTTTTTACACATTATTTAATTAAATTATAATTTTCATAATTTTTGGCGCGTACAATTTGTGAGTGTGTGTGTGCATATGAGAGTACACGCATGGACAACCATCCATATCAACTCTCTCTCTCTCTCACACACACACACACACACACTCTCGCTCACTCATGCGTATACATATAAACTATATACACGTGTCGCATCGTACTACTATAACTACATTGACCAAGTCGGGAAAGATAATATTATATGGACAGCCGTGTAGATGCTCATTTGCTGGACTGAACTCCAACAAACTAGTTTGTTAGGTCCATAACTTGTTCATGAAGCTACAGAGAAGGCGAAGGTAATAAGATAATGAATGTTGACAGTGCATAAAGAGTTATGCAAATGAAAGAATCAGACTTTTGACTTTCAACGTCAAGATCATATACTCTTTTCGATTTCGCCGAACAAAGAAATTATCAGTTTCAGAAAGATGGATAAGCTATTATCATGCTACAAAGAATCATTGAAATTTTTGCATAAAATGAGTGAAGTGGCTTATCGTTTAGCATTTTCGTCGATGATCGAAATGGTGCATAATGTATTTCATGTATCCATCTTGCAAAAGTACATGGTGCACCCAACTCATGTTCTCAATTGGGAAAAAGTCACGCCGAATGAAGATATAACCTGTGAAAGGAAGCCTATGCGGATTATATATTAAAGAGAGAAGACCCTGCGACGTACGACCATGCTTGGTGCAAGTTGTGGCGTCATAGCAACACCGGAGAATTTACATAAGAACGAGAAGACGTGATCCGGACCCTCCACAACTTTTGGAACCCACTACTACATTGTAACTTTGCAGACGAAATTTGTTAAGGATAAATTGTAAATATTCAAATTTTTTATTTTGCATATTGAATATTTTTACGCATTTTGTTAGATTAAATTGTATTTTTCCAAAACTTTCCTAGGAAAATATCATTTTAAATTTTAATCCAACATGACCCTATCTGGCCATCAAAAGATTTTCAATAAATTTTAATATATTTCCTTCGAGTTCTTTTATGCTTACGTTGCGTAATAAATATTGATTTTTTTTTTCAAACAAGATCATATCCTTTCAAGATTTGTTACGTAATTTTATACATACACGATGTACTTAAAAATACTATTGTTTGACTGGATCGAATTATTATTTTTAATGTACTTCAAGAAAACAATCTCGATTACCCAATTTACAAAGAAACTTCTCATAAATTATTTACTTAAAATTATGAATCGATCAAGACAATATGAAGCTGTATGAAATTATTTTTAATTAATTTAAAAGTAGTAAAAAGAGCTTCGAGACCAAAACGATCGTTCAAATCCTATTAATAATGATTATTCTCACAAGTTCATCACGTCAAATTTTGTATTTGGCATAACGAGAAAGTCGTATAAAATGACCTTTAATGAATTGAGAAGTAGTAAGTTTCTTAAGTATTAATCTTTCTTATTCTATTTTGTTAGATTACATTTCAATAATTAATTGTTGAGTTACTTATTCTCTCCTTCATCTCATACTCAAATAGACGCATTGATCTCATCTTTTAGCCGACTAAACACACATGTTGATCTCATCTTTTAGTTGAATAAACACACGTGTCGATTCCATCTTCTAGCTGAATATTATATGATATTTTTTTTAACATATTACGATAATTTATCTATACCGATAAGTTTGACAAAAGTAAATGTAAATACGCAACACGTGTGTATTCAATTTATGTTTTGGAATACCATTTCTCCTATTCCCTACTGGCTATTAGTATTTATTAAGACTTTTCACAGAACGCAACACAAAATAAAATATGTCTATCTATTTTTGTTTATATTTTGTGCATAGTACGTGCTTTTATGCTAGTACATTAAAAATGTCAATATTAGTTGAAAATGTACATTATTCGAATTTAAAGAGTTGTAGTACAGTTTCTAAGTGCGAACAAAACGATGTAATTTTACTTATTTTGTCTTTTAAATTATGTTATTTTGACCTCATGTATTTTGTTTGTGGGCTAGATCAAAACGACGTACTTTCAACAGAAAAAGCAATCTAGCTAAAAAACTGGACGAAACTGTCGGTTTGATTCGATTTTTCGATTAGTCTGGGTGCAAGGTTGGGCTGAGAGACTCCTGGAAGCCCATTTCGAATATCCCTTGTAGTTTTCAAAATCCCACCCAGGCCCAAAGTCAGCCCAAACTTCTCACCCAAGCCCAAGCCCCATTTTAGTTTGCGCGAAAACTCTGTAAAAAGATTTGCGCGGGTAACCAACTACCTCTTCCGCCAGAATTCTACAATGTAAAAGATTAAGGATCGTTAACCCTCTGTCCCTAGATCTTGAATTCCCCCCAATTTTTGGCCATTTTTTGTGGGTCTTCTTCGAAAAGGTAGCTGACGATTGATTGAAGTTGTTGACATTACTCATTCATATATTCTGTTCATATTTATGTGCAATTTGTATTGACTGAAGCTTTTTTTGTTGATGATTTTCAATTTGAAGTAGGAGTGATGGTTCTTTTATAGATAACAAGATGTCTGGATGTACGATGTACCCTCAACTTGGATATGCGAGGCCGGTACTGAGCTGATTAAGGTTTGTTCGTTGATTTGATGATGCACTCCTGTTGTTTGTTTTAACTGCTGAAAGACAGATTGTTATTATTTTTTTTTTTTGTGGTTAAATGAGGGAGGGTTACACGAGAAATGAGTAAGAAATTCCGTGGAAGTTATACCCTCCTGCACAATAAAACACAATCGCACGAAGGAAGAAAAAAAACCTGAAGCCTGTGTTTGGATCATCGATATATGGAAGGATTTGTGAAGGGAAACATTGACCTTCAGTCCACTTTTAGTTGAATTTGTAGAATACGGTCGTGAGGTGTGGAAGACAATAATTTCCTGGGAATTATCAATAGATAGACATCTTATAGAAACGAAATCCCCCATTAGATATTTGCGATGAAATCACATACGATTAGGTCCATAAGCAGATAGATGCGGGGGTCATTGAAGTCCCCTAAATATTCTGCTGTTTGTTTCCTGCTATAATAATAGACCATAGATGCCTGGGCCATCTTCCCTATCCTTTAGTATGAATGGTTTATTATTTTGATAATCTTCATTGCGAAATGACAATATGCTGTATTTCATACTTTTAAGTCACTCTCTGTCAAGAACATCTTCACACTTTACAACGGAAGAGGAGTCACCAGTATTTATGTACGTGTGGGTGGGGGCGGGTATTTTTGAGCAATTAGGAAATATGGTTTAGATCAAATTGGCTTATCTGCTCAAAGAACAAAACATCCAAGCTTCTGGCATCAAGTAGTTATGGTCATATTGTACTTTTCCACCGATTTTCTCTCAAATGGTATTACTCTTCTCTTTCTTAGTTTCCGACGTTAGTTTTATGCCATATCTTTTTAGTCAAGAGACAAAATGAGGAAAATATGAAGCTGCAGAAGAAAGGTTTGAGAAAACAGCTACAAAAAATGGACAGATTGAGAAGATGGTGCATTAACAATACATTGGGCATAAAGGACACTCAATAGAAGTGAACATAAGATGAAAAAGGAAGCAGTAATCCAATTCCAGATTCTTTGAAAGTAGCTCATTGCTGAAAAAGCCACACATAAGAGATTGAATCGTGAATCGGTTCACACGTAGCAAGGAGAGTCAGCAAAACGGAACAGTCACCTGGATTGTGCGTATGCATACATAGTCCATTTTTTTCCCCTAGATATTGTTGACATATGATTTGTTTTAGGTGCAAATAGAGTTACTTGCAATTTGTGTGTGATATAAACAGTACTTAGAGAAGATTAGAAGAGCAAGTACACATTGTTGTCTAACTATAAGTTATAGGGAAGTAATAGTAGAATTAAGAGGATCAGTTTCTTGAATATTTTCCTTAAGATTCCCAGAGAGTTTCTAGGAAGTTTTTAAAGCTATATATGAGTTTGACTACTAGGAAACACTGAATGAAAGTTTACGGGGAACAATAGTTTTACCCCTCAAATAGAGAGCAGTTAACCCCTTAAAAGTTCAACCTTATACATTCCAAGCACTACCACTACCACTACCACATCTCATCACTAATTCGGAGGGACTTGTTCCTTGCTTAAAAACACCATAGGAACACAATGTCTATGTTTCTATGAATCACCTCATAACTGGGTGCAAACTGTACCTTAAACTGTACAGTGGCGAACTACTTATACTTCAAGCTCAGCTAGCAGCAGAACTGTTTTCGTAAACAAGCAAAATATGTTTTAGATAGGGAAAAGAAGCTAATCTAAGCTTGACGATCAGCTCCATCTTTCTTTCAAGTATTCCTCTGACGAAGTTCCGCTGCTTTGCTCCAAACTGCTGAATGATGTGGATGTGTTGTCCATATCAAGTAACGCAAGAGTCAAATGCGGCTCTCTGCTTGAATGGGGATAAACTTCATCGTCAGTATTTTCCTCGATTTCTGTACTTCCACTTCCATCTCCTGACTGCGAGTTTAGCCATTCTTCTGTGTCGTTCTCCCCTTTCAAGATTTTCAGTATCTGGAAAACAAATAGGAATTTATACGGTTCAAAGGTAATGTAGGCTAAGAAACAAACCAATATAATAAATAGTGACATAAGAGAGGCCATGTTCTACATGGTTCAGCGTATCGCCTACATTCACCGTCAAATAGAAAAGAAAAAGATGCCACTAATGGATAGGACACAAATGGTCAGTAGGGCTACTATAGAGTTTTTCAAGTAGGAGAAACCCTCAAAATCTAATTCTCATCAATTGAAACCTCTCAACCAAAGTCCTTTGTTTACAAGTCTCACAAAACAAGAAGAAACCCATCAAGCGATCGGAGGCCACGCCAAAGGGAAGATCTTCCAAAGGTCTATCAAGCCCGCAACTAATGAACAATGAAGATCAATTCAAGTCCAAATGGGGTACCACAAAGGAGCTAAGAAGATCACCAAACGTTCTACCAAGGATCCGTAGGGGTCTACTGAGAAATTGATAAGACCAACCATCGAGAAGAGAGCCGTGCTATAGCTAAATAGTCCTTTTTGGCAAAGTTGGTTTCCTTGCACTCCAAGTCTCAAATTATTAGAAAATATCCAAAATCTTTAATAACAAAAACAAAGCTTTAACAAAAACAAAGTCTGAGTCAGCAAAAGAAGCCAAAACATGTTCAGAGAACATTTCTCCTCATCGGAATTGATCCCGGACTCAGCCGGGTTGAGCCTAGCTCATATGGTCAGAGGCTCAAATTTGCAGCTACATTGCTATATTTGAGTTAACTAAATACGAGATTGAGCTCAATTGACCAAAATTAAAAAACGAGCCAATTTCCAACCACTAAGAACCAATATATAACTGCTATTACCTGGCTCATTTTAGGACGAAGCCGAGCAGATCTTGTGAGGCAGAGCCTAGCCGCAAGAGCCATTCTCTGAAACTGTACCTCATCAATATCGCCATCGAGATTAGGATCCAGTATGCTTCTTAGATCTCCACTCTCTAGCTTTGGTTTTGCCTGAATGTGAACTACTTAGTTATACAGGTAAATGAAGCTTGCTGGAAGTAGAAGTTTCTGTCAAGGAAACAGGCCTTACCCACATGACCAAGCTTTGTTGGCCTTTGGTAGACTCGGAGGTGATCGGTCTCCTCCCTGATAACAATTCGAGGAGAACCACACCGAAAGAGTAGACATCAATCTTGTCACTGACCTTTCCGTACATAAAGTACTCAGGAGCAAGATACCCAAAAGTTCCTACTACATCGTTATCTGTCAGGAATAACGAATCTGATGGTGCCCATATTGCTAATCCAAAATCAGATAGCTGTGATAGGAAAATTAATAAATCATCACCTTTGTTGATTGAAACACTATTAATTTTCAACTGCTTGAAGTACCTGTGGTTCAAACTCATCAAAAAGAAGAATATTTGAGGACTTGACATCTCTATGAATCACAGGGGGAGAGCACTCATTATGAAGGTAATTCAAGGCTTCAGCAATCCCAACTACTACTTTGCATCTCACTTCCCATGACAATCCAGATTTTTCTTTATCATTACCTGTCATAGATTCCATCTATTAGCCTACTATCTATTGATCAGTACATGCAAATTGATGAGTTTTCAGAGAAGGTTTACCATGTAGGTTTTCCTCTAGGTTTCCTTTAGGCAAGAAATCATAAACAGAGATCAGGGCATTATCTTCAACGCAGATCCCAATCAGAGGTGTAATGTTTGTATGCTTCAATGAGGTCATGATACCGACTTCCTGAGAAAAATCCTTCCATGCTTCTTTACTTGACTTCAGAAAGACCTTGACAGCCACCGGCTTCCCATCAGGAAGAACCCCCTTATATACACGATTACAACCCCCTTTACCAATCAGGTTATCTGCAATGGAACCAAAAATTCAGAAACAAAAAAATTCACTCAAACAAAACCATGTTAAGTCAGTTGGAGGTGATATAACCTGAGGAGAATTGTGAAGTAGAAGTTTTCATGACATCGTAGCTGAACCATTTGCAGCCGGATGAGTCTTTTTGGAAGAGCTTCTCCAAATCCTCTAGTAGCTCACTTGTATCCGTGGTGTCGTTACTCGTTGTTGAGAAAGGACTTTCTGTTTCGGTTGGGCTAAAACTGCCTTCCTGGGATAGAGGACTCTGTGGTGGAGATCGATTTGGTAATCCCATTACCCATTTCACAACTGACATTTTTCTTCCTTCCTCTGCTGGAGGACTCACCACGCGGAGCAGTGGCCAACCAGGCCCCTGCTCCGCAAAATCCTCTGATAGAAACGAAACCGAACTCATAGAAAGTGTTCTTTGTTTTTGAAGAGAGTTGGATTTATCAAGGTGATGTCTAGTAATCTCTGATGTTTTGGAATCACCAAATTCAGACATACTATCTGTTAGTGTAGGATTCTGACAGAAGGAAAAACTTGGCCTGGGATCTCCTTCAAGACCTAAATACACAAATTAAACGCACACAAAAAAAACTCATTCCTCTCGATTAAGTGGTCATGGGAACACATCTAAGGTACCTACCCTCATTTGTTTACCAGAAAAACAAGTGAAAAATTCAACCTTAATGAGTAATAATGATAATAATAAAGAAGGTCAAACCCATTTCAACCTGCCATTAGTAGATGGGAAAAAGATTGGATTGACACAAACAGAACCCAGATTGAAAGGAAAATAAAGAATAAAAAAAAGAAGAAGAAAGAACCTGGTGGTTGGTCATTGGAAGATCTTCTGAATGCAACTTTCCCATTGCGGATAGCCAAAACATCGGTTGTTGGAGGGAGGTGCTTTGCGCAATACTTGGCAACCGAAGCCCAAGTCCTGAGAAGAACATTCCTGTTTTTCAAAACATCTCATAAAAACAACTCAAATTCCTGTCCAAATTTTTGCTTCCACTTCTACTTACCTGAGAGGGTTTTCTCTGCTTATCCCCACAATCACCGCCCTGGCACCGCGGTTTTTAGCCTCCCTCACTAGCACCTTTCTGATTGAGCTTCCTTTCAAGACCTGACCTGTTAAATCTACCTGAAACTCAAATATGGGATACACAGGAATCAAAATCAATACTTTTACTCTTTTTAATTTCTGGCAAAAAGAATATTAGTAATGGAAAAACAAACCTTTTTTGCATTGCATATGCCTTCATAAGCTTCTAAATACCCCTCCAACAAAGGCTTCTCTTTTGAATCTGAAGTGATAAAGTCCAATTCAGTTACTTTGTTTCTTGGATTTGAATCCAAAGTTTATAATCAAATATTTGAACTACCTAAATCTCTTGACACATGAATTGCAACTACATGGTCTCCGGGATCTGCTACTTTGATGATTGCCCAGCTGAGTAACTCTCTGCTATTGCCATCGAATCTGATTCCGACCACCACGCTCCTCCTCCCACCGCCACCCTCTGCCGCTACTTCAACCCTCATTGCTTACAGTTTCATAACGTCTCCGAACTTCCTCCCCACCCCTGAGTTATTTGTACATCTTATCATATCACGTGATAAATGTTGGAACTTAAATGATAATACCCATTAACGGATTACAAACAGGGAAATCCAAAACAAGGGAGTTTTTATACAATTCAAAAGGAGAAATATTTTGACCTCCACAATAAATTAAAATTTGATAAAATTCAGCAAGACGACAGATTATGTAGATATGGTATATCTATATATTGATGTTGAATGGGAAAAATATTAAATGCATGGTGACAGGAAAAAAGCTACCTACTATAGGAATCCATATGTCATTGAACCCCATGGGAGATTTTTTTAAAAAATCAAAATTGCCGCCACAGATCATTTGTACCTGCCCTCAACTAACAATTAATTAAAAATTGGAAAAGTGGGGGGTTATGGTGACGAAAAAGCTAATGGGTTTTTGTATAAGAGAATTGTTAATGAGATTTGCAAAATCTACAGGGGAAGTGAGATGTGATGAAGAGAGAGAAAGGAAGATGAAAAACCGTCGGTGGGAGAGAGAGAATTACCCATAGAAAAAGGACAGAGAAATTGAGTGTAGAGAACAGAGATGTTCCCGGGAAACCCATGATATTTAGAAAACGAAGGGCTGAGAAATCTTCAAATAATCAAGAAAGAGAAGCCCTTCCTTCATGCAACATGTTTTTATTCTTTTTTCCTTCAGTTTGTGCAATGATGGAATTGTCCCTGTTTGTTCTTTAATGACAGATACATGCCTATGGTGTCTAGTCAAATTCAGGGTGGTGGGGATTTCTTTTTCTGGTCCATGAGATTACAAAAATCTACGAGGGGTCCCATACAAAAAATTGTGAAATTCCTTAGTTTTTTGGGGACAAGTAACATGGGATCATTAGGTTTGATTTTGAATAGGCTTCTTTATTTGAGACCTCCGTATACGACTTTCTTACTTATTTGAAGCCTCCTTCGGGTGGTAGACGGATTTCAATTCTCTTCTTTTAGTTGACTGAAGAAGAAAGATATTCTAAAGATTAAGTTAGTATTCAATTTTATTTCTTTTTGTAAAGGTTCTTTCTCCCTTAATGTGAGTACTTCCAACCGCTAATTACTCATTAGAGACGGTTTATATTTTCTCTCCTATCGACAGATGCAGAAAAACACTTCGATGATTAAGTTAGTATTCAATTTTCTTTTCTTTTGTAGAGGTTCTGTCTCACTGAACCTGAGTTCTTCTGACCTTTAATTATCGACTCCTAACTACGTAAATCGTATCCGGATTCTACTGAGTGAAACTTTTAATCCAACTGTTAGTTTTTCGTTACAGTCACATTGCTCTAAAACTTCTCATCATTGTCTGTATAGGTCTGGTCTCGAATTGTTCGAGTTTGTAACTTATTCTCTTACTATTAGATTTGTACATAATTTTCTGATCGTCTTTCTCATGTTGATAAATATGTATATTTGATTGACAATATACTCGTGCAAAAAACATCGTATAGGCGGAAACTCTAATTAGGTTAACTAAGTTGTACTTCGTCATGGTGCATTAAAATTTAAGATTTGGTTGAAACAGAGACGATTTTCAGCATCTTCTTATCTCCATCTGAAGTGGAAAAGTTATCCACCATATCTACCACTGTAGCAGACGTTGCCCCTTCAATTAATTCTTCTCTCTGGACCATGTGGTCCTTTGTTTCTGCTAGGAGATTTATGGTTTATTGCTTTCCTGAGATCAATTCAGTGAAGAGTTTTTACCCAAAACCAGTCTTAAAAAGACAATAAATTGAGGCTGGTTACGTATGAATTTGTCTTCCTTTTGAGTTTTGTTAAGGGTATTGTGTTCGGCCGTATTCAAAAAATTTAGATCCTCTCGAACTATTACTTTTAAAGTCAATTTTGTTCTCTCTCTTATTTTAGTGCTACCATTGACCGTAAAGACAACAAATTGAGGCCGGTTACGTATGAATTTGTCTGTTCTATTGAGTTTTGTTTAGAGTATTGTGTTCGGTCGTATTCAAAAAATTTAGATCCTCTTGAACTACTGCTTTTAAAGTCGATTTTGTTCTCTCTCTCATTTTAGTGCTACCATTCACCGTAATCACGTGATTCTTCTTTTGTATCCTCAAATGTAAGTTTGTCCTCAACTTTATCATTCAAAGTCGGCTTGCTTTAAATTCTTTGTGACTGTTCATCTTCTGTTTTTGAGACTACATGTGTCAACGCTTAAGAAAAATCATCTTAATTGAGATAAGAAAACATACAACAGAGACCTCTGATAGTTGTTAGTTTCAACTGCCACATTAAATTTTTTTTTCCTGAAAATGATAATTATAAGTCTTTTCTTGTACGCTGGAACCCTAGAGTCTTTACTTGATCCATGATGTGTGCTGTATATGCGATTCCGAAGCGCATAAATTTAGCTTTGCAGAATCTTTGAGCCAATATATTTTTTTGGCATTCCGGGTGAAATTTAAAGTGTTGAGTATGGTGAAAACTAAAAACCAAGGCATTGCACTTCCCTTTAGAGGTTGAAGGAGCTATGGAGGTAACTCATAGTGGATAATGCCTCGAATGAGTACATAGAACACAATCAACATGGTGGTCGGAATGAACATACTGGCCGTGCCCAAACAGTGGGTTATTGTCATCTTACGAGAATTTAGTATGACCCAGGAAGTCATAATATTCAAGGTGGTTAGACTAGTATTATTGGTCGAACCACTTTTGTGAATGATACTGTGTTCAATTATCCGCTATTAGTCCTTACGTAGATAAGTTTTATTCGAACTCTCTAAAGTCAGAATTTATCTATATTATTAGAGTTTAATTCAACCGTTAATTTCTAATTATAGTCAAATTGGTCTAAATTTTTTTTTTTTTATCATCGTCTGCTTAGATCTGATCTCGAATTATTTGAGTTTAAAATTTATCCTCTTAGTTGGCTACATAATACAGTATTACCGAACCGACTTTTCGCTAATTTAGTTTCTAAATTGTGGAACTCAAGCCATACGTTGTTCTTATTTGGTCGAAACAAAGATGATTTTCTGCCATTTTAGTCGCAAAGTTATCCACTAAATCAAACACTGTAGAAGACGTTGCCCCTACGGATACTTCTTCCTCTCTGGGCCATGTGGTCTTCGTTTGAAAAATATGGTATATTAATTGCTTTGCTGAAATCAATTCAGTGGAGAGGTTTTACTCAAATCAAATCAAATCAAAGCGAGTTGTCAAGAATATTGTGTTTAGTGATATTTAAAAAAATTAAATTCTGTTGAACAATTGTTTTTAAAGTCAATCTTGTTCTATCTCTCATTTTAGTACTACCATTTATTATAATCACATCATTTTTCTTTAACTACCGCATTGACCTATCTATGATAGACTCAAAAAAGTCATGGAGAGTTTTACTCGAAGCGAATCAAACCAAATTAAAGCAAGCCTTAAGACACAAGTGATTGTGATCGGCTATACATGAATCTATTTGTTTTATTGAGTTCTGTCGAGAGTATTGTGCTCGGTTGTATTCAATAAACTTAAATCCTATCAAATTATCACCTCTAAAATCAATTTTATTCTACCTCTTCCTTTAGTGTTACCATCAGGGTTACAAACGAACCGAACTGTTTGCGAGCTCGGCTCGGCAAGGACTCAGCTCAGTTCGCTAAGTTAACAAGCCGAGCTCGAACTCAAGTTTTAAGCTTATTTCGTAAACGAGTCAAGCTTAAGTCTCGAAAGCTTGGCTCGGCTCGTTTAAAGAGGTTTGTTAAGTAAATGAGCTTAGTGCGGATCGACTCGTTTATAAACAAGCTAAGTTCGAGCTCGAATTTTAACCTCGTTTAAGCCATAGTTACTATCTACTGTAATTACTCACATCTGTTCTTAACTACCTCATTGATCTGATAGACATGTTATAACCACCTTAATCATTTCTCTTATTTTTGTCTTTTATTTGTCTATTTTTCAATAAAGTTGAAAGCATGACAAAATAAAGATTTTTTTATGGCAATAACAAATTAATTGTACCTTATCTAATATTTTTTGCCACAGTGGATGCTCAATCTCTATCCATGAATCATCACGAGATATAATATAAATTGCTAGTTGGTACTAACCCTCACAATTTCGCAAAGATTTTCATTTCCAATTCTATTACGCAAAATCTTATCGCAATAGTTTCAAAACACTTCGCCATTTAATCCATTTAACTTGTACTTTATGTGTTACATTATTCTCAATCTCTCCCTTCTTTTCTATCAATTGAGTCAAGATATTCAAAACGTTCGCTTTTTGATAGCTTTTATTTTTTATTTTCGAGGGTCACTCTGTCAAAACTAACGCTTTGACTATTTCTAAAACTTACACTCAATGATCCATTTTACTACCTATTGATCCTAATCCTTTTACTCCTCTTTCTTTCTTCTATTAAAAGGAGAATATTAATTACCGTCTACTTGATAGTGGATAATATACAAAAATTATATCAATATCCGTAAAATGTATATTAATATCTGTGAATATACATTTATATTTGTAAAATGTGTATTGATATTGGTGTTTTTTGATATTATGTACATATTATCTACTGCCTAATGGATAAAAATTCACAAAAAACCCTTATTAGAAAAAGAAAATAATAAAAAAACTAAAGAGATTGAATTTCATTTCTTCATGCTTTCATACCGATAGCTTGTTTATTTAAAAGCAATTAATAAGAATATGCGAGCGGAGTAAAAAGCCTCCAAGCCTCTCGTATAATAAAAGAATAGTTCTTCAACCTTCGCTTGTGACGTTTTGACCTAGTTTTTTTTCGTTGTAGCTAAGGGCGGAATCAAAAAATTATTTTACCCCGGAATAAAAATAAATCGAACTAAAAAATGCACTCAACTGAAATAATAGGGCGGGCTAAAATTATTTTAAATAAAATTTTACATTAAAAAAATAAAAAAAATCTTTTCACCTGGGCTATAGCCTAGTATAGCCCATGTGTAGTTCCGCCAACGGTTGTAGCAGTGCATCTTTGACGGAAATAGCTAATTTATTATCTTTTTTTGATAGCCGAGGTATTTGGCCGGTTTTGAGATCACTCCCTAACCTAATGCCGAGTAATTCTCGAGACCTTGAAATTAACGAGCTAATATATTATCTTTGGACATGTTTCTATACTTCCCTATATCTCTCTACCAATCCAAGTCCAAACTTATCCTTAATCTATGGGGTAAAGTTGACCAAAAAATATCTTAATTTTTGTGTGTAACGGTTTCCTTTTCCTCTCACATGTATACTCTTTTAATTGCAATTTATTTATTCATTTTGACCATCCTGCCTTTAATTTGAATCAAAGAATAACGTCTTGGCATGAATATTATATGCTATTTCTTTACTAATATTAAAAATAATTAATTGAGATCTTTTTTCATTGGTGAAACTGTTTTTGAAAATTTATTGATGGAAACATATTATTTAAAAACAAGATTAGAGAGCGGACAGCAAAATTAATTTCAACATATTTGATTATGTTTTTTGTTTAATATTTTCTGTGGACAGAAATACCTTTCCACACAGATCAACTTTACGAAGCCCTAACTTTATTGGGTATATAAATGACGTAGTTATTGGACTATATTGTTCTCGAAAACACGAACAATACATATAATTTTTGGAATACACTTTTAGAACAATTTCATTTGTCATGTGATTATCGATGTCCGATTGTTTTAATTTTTCATGAAGAGATTCAAATAGTTAAGCTCTACGAAGTGAATTCTTGGATTACGGATAGATTTCTTGCTTTACACTAATTTTAGCCTTGTGTGAATTTATCTCTGATTTTTTTACCTTAATCGTGCACTTAATTCTTTAAATTTCAACCTAAACGGAGAATGTCGATTACTTTATTCATAACCTTAGGTACACATTTGAAATTTTTCTTGGTTTGATTCAAATTTTTGAAAGCCCTAAAATTTCAAAATTGAGGGGACCCATTATTTTTTTCCAAAGGAAATAGGGAATAGATGGTTCCAAAATATAAAAGAAGAGAAGGACACATCCAAACAAAGTGGCAAAGTTTGGAAAAGAACAGAAAAGGTGGGGTCTTCTTGGAAAAGACAGATTATCCCTTGCTTTTGTCCTAAAGAACTTTGGTGATATATATTATGGGATTTGATTTTCATACATTCTTTTTGTTTATTTATATTTTTTTGATTATACAAAGTTACTGAAATACTTTTTTATTAAATAATTTTTATTTTTTTATTGTATTTAAATAGAAGGGGTATTTTAGTAATTTTGTATGATAGAAAAAAAAAGAAGTGTAAATAGACAAAAAATATATATTAAATGTGTCCATCTATATGATATAGACATGGTAGCAAGATTATGCATTTCAAAGTTGAATTTTAGTGCTTGATCTTGCAAATACTTTAATTATACTTTAAAGTACAATGATCTGTTCCCGCACTGTATAATATAGTTTGTTTTGACGGTCTAAATCTTATAGACTTCTCAGTAGGTTAGTCATTCTGCTTGCTTTTGGGGATTAAGATCCTATGGACTTCTCAATAAGTAGGTCACTTAGGACGAGCACGCTTAACTGTGAAATTTTTTATGACTTTAAAAGATTTTGTATAATGTAGGATCATGATCTATTATATATATATACAGTATTGAACTTTACATCTACCAAGCGATATGAGATTATTGATCATCCATCTAGACCTTCACCAAAACTCTCTCTCGAACTCTCGGCCTCAATACTAGAATGTCACCCGAAACTAAGGGCATGTTTGGTTACCCGAAAAAATAGCTCAAACTGGATTATCTATGAAATTGGATTATCTCAAATTCAAAATAGCTCAAAATAACAAGTGTAAAATAATGTCTTCCTCACAATATTTATCTTGCTTATTCAAAGGTTGTTACCATCTCTTTCTCTTGTTCGATAATTAAATGTCTCCTGCTTGAAAAAGCACTACACGTGTTGACTGAGTGTAAAAATAGATATGAATTAAGGGGTGATTGTCTGTGCATTTGGAAACCAGTAGAAATATTTGGTTGGGAGATATTTGTGAGA
>JABCMJ010004289.1:0-56031 GCA_014822125.1 Arbutus unedo | reverse complement strand
AGGTGATTCTCATTAAGAGTATCCTACTATACTCCACTTGGTATAACCAATTTCCCCCAAAATCTCTTCGTTCCCAGTCCATTACCAACAACTGATAATGCTCCTTGCACCATTCCCTAAACTTCCATGCTTGCAAGCCTCAACTTCGATTTGCACCTAATGTCTCATATTACTAGGGAAAAAAAACAAGAAGGAAAAGTAAAGAACAAAGAGATAAGTGCAACCCCCAAAAATCGAAGCTTGGAAAATGTTTCGTGGATAGCCATGGCCGATCTATTCATTTGTAAGGGCAAATTTTTTGTGTTTTTATTGATTTGAATAATTGTGTTTAGTTAAGGGGAATTTGTGGCAATAAAAGATCATGTGCAGACATGATTTCTTATCGTGTTTTTTTTAATAGTGTCGCACCAAAAGGGGTCGATTGTTACAATTAAAAATATAAGAAAAATATTGAGACAATTAAAAAATTGAGAAGTTAAGTGATACTAAGTGATAGATGAAGGAGTATTATGTAAATTACTTGTTTTTTTTGCAAATGCACCTCTCGTGTGGTGAGGCAACAAAGTCCGTTGATGATGGAATAAACAATTTTTTTATCATAATAAAGCTCTTTGGGAAACTAATTAGCAAATCAGGGTACTATTCAAACAATTTGTAAAAGTAGGGCAAAATGCAATTTTTATTTGTGTTTTATAATGACATGACATTATTGTTCCGGCGTGGAACTTTGGATATAATAAGCATTTGAAATTTGCATTTTGTTGGCGATAATAAACATTTTGGATTTGCGTTATTAGTCTTGATTTGACATTTTTTGCAGAAGTTAAAAATGTCATGTTGTGCGCCAGTACCATTCGTGTATTGAGGCCAGTAAAACAGAGGTTGGTTGTGGACCGTAGTTTGTAGATCCGAACGACGAAATGCAGCGGCGCTCGCTCCGTTGCGTTGTGCGACAGTCCTGCTTCGAATGCCTAGTAATGAAATTTTATTTTGACGGCCAAATCCCTGTAAAACCGATCTCAAACAATGCTTCACAACCAATCTTAACATTAGTTTTAAAAAAATCAGACATAGATTGGTTGTGAACCGTAGTTTGATGGCCGACAAATGTAGATCCGAACGACGAAATGTAGCAACGCTCGCTCCATTGCGTTGTGCGATAGTCTTGCTTCAAATGCCCACTAATGAAATTTTATTTTGACGATTAAATCTCCCTAAAACCGATCTCAACAATGCTTTGTGATCATTAATGAAATAACAAATTCATTCAATAAAAAGTTAAATAAATTATACCATGGCCGTACTTTCTAGTAACACAAGTTTAAATAAATTACATTAATTTATTTGTAAATATTATATAAATTATACAAATTACACTATCTCTAATTTATTACACTTTCGTCGACCAACATTAGTAAAAATTAACTTCGGTCTCCAACTGAGTTTCCCCATGCAAGCCATCTAACATGATGCCATGTCAATATGCTCCACAAATATTAATTGGGTGTTGATGAAAGACCCTCCAACATCTTTTAGCCGCTATGTTAGCGACACGAATGCCGATTGCGTCTGCGATTGGGAACGGGCCCCACTCAGATGGCCCATAGAAAATTCATTATTATTAATTTAAAAATTAGGGTTATTACAAGCTCCACGTTCTAAAGGGTCACCTTAGTCTCTCCGCACTGAAGATGGACGGTGTGTGTCTCCGGACTCCAGCACTCTACCAATGCTGTCATGAGGCCACAATCCAAAGAACGAAAAAGGACCTTGTCCAGTCCTTGAAAATCACCTTGTCGAAGCAAGGCCATAACAATGGGTGATATCACGACATGACGTTGCAGGGGAATCTCAAATCGCCTAAATGTTAGAATAGTTGAATCAACTGGGTCATGTCCTTGAAATTAAAAGTTCAAAGATGCACATAATGACAGTACAATATTATCTTCAACAAATCATAAATTTAATTTCTACGCAACTCTGTGTTTTTTTTCTTACCCCAGCAGTTCATACACCTTTGAAAGGTGCTGAGCCTATAACGTAAGAAGCCCTTCTTCAAACATTTTAACTAGCTGGTCAACGCAAACGATCGGCCATACGCGATTGAGTTTCATGGATGCTTACCGGGGATACCACCAGATACCTGTGCATGAGGAGGACAGGACCAAGATGACATTCATCAACCTCCCAACACACACACACACACATAAAATACACATTGTATACTATAGATATGTATAGCAATAGGTATGAATATAACGTATATACACCGTATATATGATCTACATACGCAAAAAAATAAAAAATACGAACCAAAAAAAAAACAAACCCTAACCCTATACGATCTAATACGCAAACAAAATAAAAAATGCGTACTAGATAAATGTCAGAAAAGTGACCGAAAGCGCGTGGGAGACAGATCGCTTGAAAAAATGGTGGTTGTCGGAGAACGAGAACACCTGATTTCGAAAGTCCGAGAGAAGAGAGAAGACTGAGTATTGTAAAACAAAAGTGTAATAAACTGACCTCAATACGCGAATAATACTTGTGCACAACGTTAAATTTTTAAGTTTTGCAAAAAACGTCAAATCAAAACTAATACGTAAATGCAAAATGCTTATTATCACTGAGAAAACGCAAATCTCAAATGCATATTATCTCCAAAGTTCCACGTCGAAACATGTCATTATAAAATGCAAATAACAATTACGTCTTACCTTATTTTTATAAATTATTTGAATAGTGTCTTATTTCCCTAATTAATTTTTCGGAGAGCTTTATTATAATAAAAAATTCGGAATAAACCTCGTACTCAAACGCTCAAACGGTCGCAAGTCCAGATTCATCCCGCGCCAATACCCTCAATTCCAAGAAAAGAAAGAGATTGCCCTCCTCCTCCTCATCCTCCTCTTCTCTCTCTCTCTCTCTCTCTCTCTACAGGGTAGGTCCCTTTCGTCTCAGATGTCTCAACCCATTTCTATAGACATCCTTTCCGACGACGAAGAACCACAAAACGATGCTGTCTCAACTCCATTCCCACGTCAATCGAAGAGGCAAAGGAAAGATGCTTCGTCGAACCCTGAAGACGACAATGGCGAACCACACGATGCCGTCTTAACTCCAGTTCGACCCCAGTCGATGAGGCAATGTACCGAACCCTTATCAACGCATACGATTCTCGTCATCGACGACGATCCGACGCCTCGGAAGCCAGAGGGTTCCACCTCCGCGCAGTCGTTCGTAGCCGAAACCCCAATGGCCGATTTTCCAAATTCCGGTGTAACTATTGTTAAGTGTTCCAGTAAGAGTTCCTCTGATCCCCTAAAGTTCTCCGGTGAGTTGGGTTCTAGTATTACGAATTTGTTGTTAATATGGCGTGTTTTAGTTGTTTTGTGATCCTTATTAGTGGTGTTATCGTTCTAATTTGCAGCATATTGACATGTTTTTTCCGATTTATGGGTTTATGTATTGCTGCAGTCAGTGGGCATACAATAGGATTTCAAATGGTTTCTCAACGCCAAAGCCATTGATTTGCTATCTAGATATCAAACTACCGTAATTTGCCAATGTTGGTCCAATGGCTAAAGAGAGATTATGAGAGAAAATTTTGGCTTCTGCCTCTTTTGAGGGGACAATAAAAGGGGAGGGGGAGTGGGGAGTGGGGAGTGGGGAGTGGGGAGTCTTGAATCAAATCATGTGCAAAATTGGCACAATAGTGGTTAAAACCATTATGTGTGAATGGGGATGCTCAAAGCCACTTGAATAGCTAGACAAGGATACTACAAGGGTTTTTCTATAGGAAGTTAAATTATCACTTTTGCTGTCATAATACTACAGTTGATGAGCCTCTTTCTTTGGTGTCAATGTCACTCTTTCTCTTTCCCTTTGTACACCTGGTGAGTGCAGATAATGGAAGGAAGCATGATAGCCTAATTTGTTCTACTAATATTCTCAGAACTTTGAGTTCACTTGTAACGCCCCGCTCCCGCCTTGTACAATAATATCCGCTTTGATTAAGCAAATTCCATGGACTTCCGGTCACCCATCCTTGGATTGCTCCAGGACGAACACGCTTAACTAGGACGTTTCATTTGGTTTTGGCGTTCTCACGGGTTTAAAAGGTCTTGTACAAGGTAGAGTCATGATCTATTATAAGTAGTACTGAATTTACATCCATCAAGCGACGTGAGACCTTTGACCACCCAGTCGAACGTCCACCAAGACTCTCTCCCAAATGCTCGGCCTCATAGCTGGCACTACAGCCTGACTGGGGTGTCACAATCTACTCCACTTAGGAACACACGTCCTAGTGTGCGGGGTCGAGATTTGTCCCACATTTTCAGTTAGTGCAGGCTCTGATACCATTTGTAGGCTGTAGTGCCAGCTGTGAGGCTAAGCGTTCGAGAGAGAGAGAGTCTCGGTAGATGTTTGGATGGGTGGTCAAGGGTCCTACAATCGCTTGGTGGATGTAAGTTCAGAACTATTTATGATAGAACATGACCCTACCTTTTACAAGGCTTTTTAAAGCAGTGAGGTTGCCAAAATCAAATAGAATTTCACAGTTAAGCGTGCTCGTCTTGGAGCAATTCAGGGATGGGTGACCTACTGGGAAGTGCATGGGATTTGCAAAGGTCAAAGAAGAGAATATTGTACAAGGCGGGAGCGGGGCGTTATATCACTAGATATAAATCCTAGAGATTATGAGCAAGTTTTTTGAAGCCATGTTTGTGGCTTTTAATAGATTATTCAACAGCTGTGTGATCAAGGGGACACCAAGTTCTTGAACACCCATAAAAAATAAAATAGCACATGAAAATTGTTCTCGTTCTACTCTTTGTGATAAAAGCGACATTTATTCTTCAAATGCTCCTACTTTAGATCCCTTTGGCTTATCTGGTATCTCAGTTTTGTGGCATCTTGAAGCCCCCCATTCTTGGAACAACGAGATGAATTGGTTGATTGGAAATTTTAGGGGAAGGAAAGTTCACGATATAATTAGGAAATCGGCTGCTTTGAACCCTTTTTCTCTACCAGTGAGCTCTTAGGGGCTATTAATGTTATTTTTCTGGTTCCGAAAACTCCTAGTCCTTGCAGCATGACCGAGTACAAACCTATCTCATGTAATAATCTCATCTACTCAACCATTTTCAAGGTTCTCACACTTGATGGTTGGTTCCTGCCAAGCTGCATTCATTTCTGGCAGGTCCATTTCTGATCTTCCTAATGATGCAAGAGCTTGTGAGGAATTATCATTGGCAGAATACATGCCCTTTAACTGCCAAGAAAATTGATAAAAGGAAGGCATTTGGTTCTGTTTCTTGGCAGTTCATTCTTGATGTTCTTGAGGCTTTCTAGCTCCCTTTTGTACTTAGGCAATGGATCAGTACCTGTATCACTTCTCCAAGGTTTTCTATTTCCCTCAATGTCTGTTTAGAAGTTTTTTTTCAGTGCTAAGGGTCTAAGACAAGGTGATACTCTCTCCCCCTATCTTTTATTCTGGTTGTGGAGTTCTTTTTGAGAACTTTCCATAGTTGGATAGACACAGGGAACTTCTCCTGTAAACTTCGATGCAAAGAGTTGGGAATAAATTATATATGTTTTGCAGATGATCTTTCTGTTCTCTATTATCCAAATACTCCACATTGTTTCAAATGCTCTTATGGCATTCCATAAATTCTCAGGTCTTCAACCAAACATGAACAAGAATAGAATGTAAAATTGCTATATATTTGTAGTATTGGCAACTAAATAAATGAGGTCTTCAACCAAACATGAACAAGAATAGAATGTAAAAGTGCTATATATTTGCAGTATTGGCAACTAAATAAAAGAGAATTTGTGTGCTATTCTGGGGTTTCAACTGGGTGAGCTCCCTCTTAGATACTTGGGAATGCCTCGCATATGGACGAAGTTCTCTGTACATGAGTGTGACAGTCTTATTACAAAGATCACTGATAGAATTAATGGTTGGGCTAACAAATCCTAATCCTGTATTGGTAGACTTTAACTCATCAAACTAGTGTTGGTTAGTATGCAAGTATACTGGACCATGCACTTTATTCTTCCTAGCTCTGCTTGTTTACACGTCAAGAAACTATTCAGAAACTTCTTTTGGACTGGTACAGAGCACTATCTTCACTCTAGGAAGATTCCACAGAGTAATTTTTATTTGCCTAAAGCAAAGGTGGCCTTGGCGTTGGCCTAAAAAGGATCAAAGAATAGAACTATGCCTCGATCCGAGGCACACTTGATCCATTTGCTCTAGGCATCATTCTCTGTGGGCCTAATGATGTTAAAAAAACCTTACCAAGACAAATGTTTCTGGAACTTAAAAGTTCCTTCTAATTGGACTTGGAGAAATATTCTTAAGCGTAGAGCGGCTAGAGCCATAGCTAGACCTTCATCAAGCACATTATAGGTGATGGAAATGACATTTCTTCTGGTATGACAGTTGGCTTTCTCAGGGCCCTCTCTGTAATCTCTTTAGCCCAAGAATTATAGTTTCATCGAGAATTTCTCTTGATGCTAAAGTCTTCCATTATTTACGACAATAATTGGGTTTGGTCTTTCCCTCCTTTATTTCCCACTTTCACTCCAAATTGTATGAGGCATGATTATGTTCAATGGATAGTTTTTCCTTTTTCATACAAAGTCGCAACAACTTGGAATGCTATAAGGTTTCACTTTCCTGTTGTGCATTGGCATCATCTAATCTGTTTTCCTAACTCTATTCCTAGGCATTGCTTTATTCTTTGGATGGCTATTCAAGTAAACTTAGAACTAAAGATAAGATTATCAGCTGGGGCATTCAAACTTCTATTCGCTCTCTATGCCAACAAGAAGATGAGAACCTTGGTCATTTTTTTCAACTGTCCCTATTCTTGATCATTATGGCAACATGTTTGCTCTCTTTGCAACATCTCTAAACCTCAGAACTGTTGGGATAATGAAACGAGTTGGCTAATTGGCAAGCTAATTAGAAAATCCTTTCATTATATCATCCGGAAGCTTGTTTGGGCAGCCATGGTGTTCTACACGTGGGATTATAGAAATTATAGAGTTTTTCAAGGTATTCAAAGACCATTTTCTAGTGTTGTTCACAAGATTAGATTTGATGTTAGGGTTAAGGGTATTCAATTCACTTCTATGAAGCGTTGCCCCCTAAATCTCTATGTGTGCTATTCTTGGCACATTCCCCTTAAGGTTGTATCCCTTCAAAGTTTGGTTAGGTGATTTCCTTTTCTAATGTTGGAAGGTATGCCTTCCTTGTTCCTCTATTTTGTTTGTCCTTTAGTAAAAGTTGGGATTACCAAAAAGGAAGAAGGTTTGTATTGCCTCTTGGAAGTGGAAGCTCTGTGATGAATTTCAATTTTTGCTTGCCGAGCATTGAACCTCGATTGGTTGTGCTCATGCCAATTATTTGGACCATCAAGCTTCTTTGACGTAATTGATTGTGGGGAAATCATCACATTTGGACCACCCAAGTGTTGGGTTTTACTCTTAGCCATAGCAATCAGAGACAAGATATCCCAAAAAACAATGGAAGAACACCATTAAGGCACAATGGGACTAAAAGAACACAAATCAAAGGCCAAATAGGTCTGTTTAACAAGTATGACCACCAAAATCACCCCTGCCACTGAGTGCCACACACAAGCAATAGTAAAATATTGACAAGAAATTTTGATCAGTCAGAAATCAAGGCTTAATGTGACAGCCACAAACTATTTGGCAGCAATAAGATACTAATCAAAGCCCAAAACGAGTTGTTGAACTGTTTTTATTGGCTTATTGCAAACACATCACTGCCGAACCAAAACAAATAAACAAATGAGAGAAAGCCTTCGATATGTCGTAAAACGAGACTCGAATGCGACTTCCACATGTTTCGACAACTATGAGAGATATTCCAATAGTAAATGGCTGGGTAATGGCAGAAAGTCAAATATCAGAAAAACTAGGGTTTAGGAGCCGAAAAGATATAGAAATAGAAAAGCATAGCACACGACTCCAAAAATTTCCCATACTTGGAGATCTAGGGGACTCAAACTATGTAGAAGTCAACGATTGACGTCCATATGGATGCTGATGTCATGCTGACATCATTCCAACCACGAATTCTAGGCTATCCTTTGCGTATAGTGTATCAGAGGCTCTGATACCAAGTTAAGGTGTGGAATTTTGTGTTAGGGTTTGGGAAGGAGAGAAAAGAAAGATTAGCAAACCAATTAAGGAGCTTACTAAGCCACACTTTCAATATTCTGACGAACAGTAAGGCACAAAGAACAATGAACGAAATAACTAAAATAAACACTTTAAGCAATGACTTTGATTGTCCCTCTATCCGAGGTTTGCAATTAATCAAGAACCACGGATTGAGCTTTTATCGGGAACTTCCTAATGTTGTGTTCTTAATTTTCTTAGTCATCATAATCTCTGTAGTTATCCATTTTAGAGCTGAACTTCAAGAGGGAAACAGCTCGGATCACCAGCTAAGTCCAGCCAACTGTTGCGCCTCAAAGCATTTCGGGGAGATGTTATTTTCTCTACTTCTAATGACTTTTTCATTGTAAAGGGTTCAATGTTCCAAGTTTCTTAGGATTTGCTATTAAATGAACATATACCCCCTGTAAAGGTCTGAGAATTTTGACATGCCTAAAAATTTTATTTGATAGTGTGTATGCGTATGAACATATACCCCTGTAAAATTTTATTTGCTATTAAATGAACATATACCCCTGTATTTTATTTGACATGCGAATATTCCAAGAATGAATAATTTTTGTTGTTTGGCAAGGTTTCATAAAAGTAGGAGTTAAACGGATTATGGTTTAGTCAATATTTGAGAAATATCAAAGGCTTAATGTGAGTTTTCTTCATGGCATATGTATTTTTGTAGCTCAGGATGTTTATGAGTGAACTGGATTTTTTCATAATCATCAGGAATATGCGGGTTAATATGTTTGGAATCTGACAATGATTCTGAAAGTGGTTCTGGGAATGGAAAATGGAGGCAAACTAATACTCCGGGTATTGCTTGTGATGCAATAAAGGATTCAAAATTGAGACGAAGACTAGTTGGTTCTGAATTTTTTCATGGTAAGTTTTATCTCAATACATTTTGACGCCTCTTTACGTATCGTTTACGGGGGCGCGTCATACATGGTCTTTGGTGCTGCCGACTGCCTCAAGCCTATGATATTTTTATTCATGAATTTTGACACAGTGGACTAATACCCATCATTAGAAATCAGCTCTCATCGTTTTTTGGTGTGTGCAAGTGGCAGAAGAATGCTTATTAGCGGGTGATAATGTATCACGAATGTCTAGGAACATTTCTTCTCTCCTAATCTCTTCTGAAGATGACATCAACCAGGTATTTCTCCCGACGTGTGATGATAGTATGTTATTTTATTTTAGTTTTATCTTCTTGCATACCAATAGCAGAGCTGTGATTTTTGCTATATCCATGTCATAAAACATGAGAGGTTCGAAATAACAAATAATGTTCTATTTTGATGTAGTCATTCTGAAAATATAAGTTTGCCTACCACGGTAAAGAATTTAAATCTGTTGGGAGTTGGGATAACGAAATTTAAAATTGTCAAACTATGCTAATGACTGATGTACAACTGCTTAAGCATGTGAATTCAGATTTTAAGCTAGTAAGTTGCCATTCATTGGAAACAAATGGGGCTATGATAGGCCAAATTCAAATGTTTTTTGAGTTTCAGATATTGCTAGGGTATACTATGTTTGGAGAGGGATGCAAAAGGATACACCTTGAATGTTGGAGGCGCACAACCAGATATATTTTGGATACAAAAGGGTTCAAAATGTTACTTTTTGTAGATTTTGGTAGATGTTGCATTTGACATGTTTCAGAACACTATTCTCTCGAAGATTTTATTTGGGTCAAGTTCTTATGCAAAAAATGAAGAAAACAAACCGTACCTGTATTAGTATGTCTCCATTCTACACTAGCACTCCCTCAATTTCTTGTAAAACAAATCCCTCTTTTCACCTTCCACTATTGTAATAATCCTCTCCTGCCTCGTAGAATATTGTCCCTTTTGGCCACCCAAACCTTATTCACTTCCCAGTCGGTCACCCATCACTGCATCCTCCAATACAAACATATTTAACTACTAAATACCGTTGGGTTTTGGCTCCTTCACGGCTTTAAAAAGTCTTGTACAAGGGGGCATCATGATCTATTATATAGAGCATTGAGCTTTGCATCCAGAAAGCAATGTGGAGCTTTTGACCACCTATCTAACGTCCATCGGAACTCAATACCAAACACCTAACCTTGCAGCTAACACCACAATCAGGCTGGTCTGTCATAGTTACATCACTACCATGCTCGCTTTGTTTCTATTTATTCGTTTGTTATAAAACAATTTTGTATAGTTAGGGCTACTTGCTAATATCTACATTTTGGGACATAGTTTCGATGGTTATAATATGTTTTATTTAGAGACAAGAATTAACAATTTTTTTAATTGTTCTCTTACGTTTCAAAACTGTAACCATGGGATTTGTTCCTTCCCTAAGCCAACCATAGTTCCTTGATTTAATCTATTACATGTCAGGTTATAGCTTATGACCTCTTATTAGTGCAAGTCATGTAAAATTTGCGAACGATAAAGTGGTAAACCGAGTGTTGAATCATTTAATGATCAAACCTAGTAAGGATCGTAAACAAAAGCTTGCATTTGGAAGATAGAAAGGAATTAACTTGAAAAGATGGGTAAGTTGAAGGAGAAGTTCTAGGTTCAGTCTGAAACTCTTTAAGGTTTCGGGGAGCCAAGCTTAAAATAGCACAAATCTGACCGTGCATAATAAACTAATGCATTACTTCCAGCAATGGTGGGCTTGCTAAAAAGGATAACAAAGAGTCTAAAGGATGCGGATTTTTCATGGTTTTTTGTGTAACATTGTTTGCTTGTATGTTGTTGAGAAAGTGGTTTTACAAGTTGTCTGCACTAGAAGTTGATCAAATGCCAGCCTTAAGTAATTGGGTTAATTCTTGTTTTATTTGACAATAATGACATACTTCTGATTGCCATTCTAAGATGATGGCGAGGTAATAACTGTGTTGAAGGTGCTTCTTATCCTTAGATCTTGATGAAGTATTTCATGCAAGACTAGTATTGTATCAAAAAATATCTAAGACTAGTATCACCTGGAAACAATTTATTCTAATCCAGATCAACATTTTACCTTCCACTCAAATACTTTTCACGAAGTGCCTGGCGTCAAGCCTTTCCAAAATGTCTGTTTCCATGTAAGCGTGCGTTTAATGTGAATTTATGATGAGCAAAGTACAAAAGCGAGGCAAACCTGGATATTGTGATGGGGTGTTTTTGAGATCTTCTTGAATCAAGTTTTGGGTTGATTTGGGTTTTTATTTGTCAGTTTAGCGTAGTTTCTTCTGGGCAGATTTATAAATTTTCTACTAAGAGTCATATGTAATAGTGTTTGGTAGTTTTATATTTGTCTGACACGGGATGTGGTATGCATTCACAAGATGTATTATTGGTTAGCTTGTAATGTTGTGTCATTCGGTGTTATTTGTTATTAGTTGTAGAATATCAATATAGGCTTTGGTGTTTGAGCTCCACCAGCTTTGTATGAAGGAGCCCAGCCCCGTGTCTGTCGATCAAACATTGAAACGAATCTCTGAGTTGTAAAATGTCAACCTTCGGCCTGACCATTTTGTAAAGAACCTTGACTGTAGTTCCATTTTTCAAACACGGTAAAATAGTTGAAACTATAATTACTTGTGAGGCATGCAAATCATGGAGTAATGCAGACAAAGTGAACCTTCTGTCCATTACAACGTTTTCATACAGAAGGTCTCAGAAATGCCTTTTGACGAACTGGACGTCAAAGTTCCTTAGATTGCCCTTATACTAGATCTTTAGGTTTAGTAGTGTTAGGACTTAGGAGAATAGTAGAGGCGACCAGGTTTTTTTTCCCGAAATGCTTCTATTGGAAAGATTTGAGTTTGTGAGATTTGAGAGTCCATCTGTGTGATTTTAGTCGACCAAACCTTATGAGAGTAATTTTCTCTTTCTCTAGCCCTCTCCTCCTCTTCCGCAGGATGCAGCAAATTTATGTTTCCTGTGTTGTATTCTTGGTCTAAACCTTGTTTTATCTCAAATCTCATTAAGTTGTAATTAAACATAAGAACCTTCCATACGGCTTGGCCTTCAATCTAACACCTAAAACATGAACTTAGTGACCTTCTAGTGACTATCTTCGAAGATCCCACCAGTACACCGTGAGACCCCTGTCCAAAAGTCGGACAATTAAGGATAAAGCTGGAATTATTTTGGATATTTCGAGGCCAGATTTAATTATGATTGGAGATCGAAGAATAATTCGGGGGTTAATTTTATTTTTATCGGGGATCGGAAATTAATTCTGTTGTATTATCTCTTGCATTGTTGATTCATGTTAAACTTCAAAGCTACTGTTGATGAACCATGATGGATGTGAATAAGTTTGGAGGACCAAACTTCTTAAGGTGGGGAGGATGCAAGACTCCGACTCAAAACTCGGACAATTAAGGATAAAGCAGGAATTATTTTGGTTAATTCGAGGCCGGATTTAATTATGATCGGAGATTGAAGGATAGTTTGGGGTTTAATTTTTGTTTTTATCGGGGGTCGGAAATTAATTCCGGTAAGATGCTGAGAGTGCGATAAAAACAAGGAGCTTGATTAGACGATGTCGGAAGAATTCGTATTTTTGGGAATAAGTTGTAGGCCAAGACTCTGGTGTGGGCGCACCAAACTATTTTTCTCCCAAGATATTTCTCACCAGCTTAGCTTGACCAACAGCTTGAGAGAATAAGCTTTCTATGGTTTGCCACCAAGCTGTTATGTAACACCTCTTGCTTGTATCCCAACTTATTATTTAAGCTTTTGAAGCGCCTCAAATTCTCATTTTCTGCAGCAAGTTCAGTGAGAGAGAGAGAGCGAGAAGAAGAAGAAGAAGAAGAAGAAGAAGAAGAAGAAGAAGAAAGGGGAAGAACAAGGTGGGACAAGCAGTTTCCAATTTCAGCCTTACATATTAAGGTATAATTCTTGAAATCCATCATGAATTGGTGGTTACTTCTTGGTTTCGATAGTATATTAGGTTAGTTTTAGGTCTGAAACCAGAGAATTCGAGGTTTAAAGGAGGAAAACCAGGTATGCCATGGAGTTACAGAGGAGGAACCCAATTGTTGTAACAATCGGTTGCCACCTCGGTTGTCGAGCCAGACAACCGGTCAGGCAACCAGCTTGGCAGCCGGCCTGAGACATGGTCAATAGAACTTGGTTTTGATGTATTCGGATGTTGAGGAATTTTCTTTTTAACCATATACAAACAAATAGACCCTAATGTCTAAACCTATAAGGAGTTGGTGGTGTTTGGAGCCACTCGAGAATCGAGCAGGCCGATTAAACGAGAATACAATGAATAAAGAAGGTAAGGCTTGAGTTTGGCTTAAACAAGTTGGATTTGGTTATTGAATAAGATACTTTTGATGGATGTAGGATACGAGGCATAGGCCGGGACGCATTATCTAGTCTACGAGACGATAAGGTTCAAATATGGTCTTCTTACTTGATTATTTTGAAATGGCTTGTTAAAGCATGAGAATTATTTTAAAGAATGGTTGTTGGTTGATAGCATGCTTATACCTGAAATCATACTTAAACACGTCAAATGATATATAGTTTTGACTATCAAGAATGCCATGCGTTAATCTCTTGTTTATTCTGTTTTTGCTTATGTAATCTGATAGGTTTATATGTTATGGTGGTTTGGAAAATCTCTTAACTCATTTTTGTTAGAGACCTTAGTGAGTTAGACTCACTGGCCGGTCACTAATTCTCCCCATTTTGGGTCGGGTCCGGTCGTGACATACACTTTTCAACACAAACAAGTTTGGCCCCGTCTCGTTTACATATCTTAGGATCTTTCTTCTGACTTAGAAAACCTATAAGCTTTCCCAGCCCCTAGCCTTCCTCAAAATAATTGTGAGCACCATTTGTCCAAAATCTCGAAAGCTGTCCTACAAGAGGTGCTCGATGAAATAGATTTAGTTACTAAATGTAAAAAGAGGGGAATTATAGAGAGTGCAGATTTGAATCAGATTCATGACTTTTCAAAAGTTGAAGAACTCCTTGCAGGTAACTATCTCTATTGTTGATATGTAACACTAGTTTTTGGACATGTATGTTCTATTTTACCAGTCTACAATCTCACAAAATAGACATAATGTAGCACATAAAATAGAGCAGTCATTTTTTGCCCTTGTTAGGATATTTTGGCATGTGAAGCTTTGCTCTAACATGTTTTATTCAATATGAACGATAATGTTGTGCATTAGGGATAAAGTTATTCAGATATTCAATTCTGAGTTTATTTGTCATCTAAACGCTGATCTTTGTGTCATTTCCTTAGGGTTTAACTCTAAAGATACTCCTACTTTGGAGAATTTTTGACCAATACATAAAAAAAAGACATTGTTAACACTGGTCATACTTGTTCCTGTTCTTTTATGCAATATTGTGAGGAAATTTCTTCAGGCAAATGATACTCCTGCTGAAGAAGTTGACAATCTGGAGCCAAACGAGGATATCTTGAAGCTGAAAAGTAGAAGTAAGATCAATGCAAATAAGGGAAAAGACGCAGATGAAGGAAACAAAAGGAGGAGGAAAACAAAGGAAGAAAGAATTCAGTTGAAGGAAGAAAAAAACCAACTCAGAGAAGTTTGTTTTTGACTTCTTGATTTAATTTGGTTAAATTAGTTTTCAGATGTATAAACTTGTGGATGTATACTACGCAGATGGAAAAGTTGCAAAAAGCAGCCATGAAGGCCGAGGCTGCAGAGCTCAAAAAATTAGAGAAGGAAAAGCAAAAGTGGGAGAAGGGAAAGTTTGCTTTAAAATCCATCGTGGCTGAAGTTGATACTAAGGTTGTTGAACTGGGGTCAGTTGGAGGTGAGCAATCTAGAATTTTGGTCGGGTTGAAGTAGATAATTCATGTTGCCTTCATATCTATTATGTGCTGATTAAGTCCTGATTTCCTTAGTTTAGGACACCTCCTTACAAGATTTGCAGAGAAAGGTGTTACCTACCGGATAACTTCAAATCCAATTGAAAGATCTATAGTGTGGAATATGGCCATTCCTGATCAAATTTCCCAGGTAACAATGCTCGAGGTTGTGCTGTGATTTGGGGTAGATACTGCAACCTTTACCATCCTTTTATTGTATCCTGCGTGCAGTTTTTATCATAATCATCTTTGTTTTGGCACCACGTAAATATTATCTTTCACTTAGTTGTGGTTGAGAGTGAACTCTATCATAGCTCCAGGGTTGTATTATGATGCACTTCCACCCTAATAGAAGGTTCTTTACAATTGGCCCTAATCATTGACTGGGCTTTTTATGTTGTCTGTTGTGACCCTGCAGTGTTTGGGTCACGAATCAACAGTAGTTGCAGTGCTGATGGAAGTTTTGCTGTGGTGAACACGGTAGTATCGGTGGGCGTGGACCAAAAATATGTGTGTGCTGGCATATATTATGGTGGTGGTGATGAAGTGGAAGAGTTGGTGCTATAGTATGGAGATGATGGGAAAATGAGAGGCTAGGATGAGTTTAGGGAGGAACCTTGCTAAACGAATGATGTCACGTGGTGATTGTCGAATAATATTGTGTGAAAGTTTGGTTAGAGATTATGACTCTAACCCTTTATATAGTAATCCCGATATGAGTATAATTACAAGAAAGGCCTTTAGGCTCCTCCCAATATAGAAAAACAATAATATAGAAAGACAATAATAAGGAAAGATACAATAATAAGGAAAGACAATAATATGACAGCTAATATATCAATAAAGGAAACACATCAATATAAGAAAATAAACCAATATATGGTGAATCTTCAAGACTTCCCTCAAGTTGGTGCGAAGATATCTTTTATGCCCAGCTTGCCAAGAACAAAATGACGAGGTCGGCTTCCAAGACCTTTGGCGAGGACACATGCCAGTTGTTTACTAAATTTCACAAACAGAGTGCAAATAATCCCACTGTTCAACTTCTCATTGATAAAATTTCTGTCAATCTCCACATGCTTGGTTCTATCATGCTGAACTGGATTGTGAGCAATACTAATGGCTGTCTTATTGTCACAATATAACCTCATGGGTTCTGTAGGCTCAAACCTCAAGTCTCTTAGTAGGAGTTTTATCCACAACAACTCACAGATCCCTTGTGACATCGCCCGAAATTCTGCCTCGACACTGGATCTAGATACAATGGCCTGTTTCTTGCTGTGCCACGTGACAAGATTACCTCCTACAAAGGTGCATTACCCTGAAGTAGATCTTCTATCGCAAACTGAGCCTGCCCAGTCTGCATCTGTATATGCCTCTACTTGTATATGATTATGGCTCCCAAAGAAAAGGTCCTTCCCAGGGGCTGACTTCAAATATCTAAGAATTCGAAGGACAACATCATAGTGGGACTTATGAGGAGTATGCATAAACTGACTTACCACACTCATAGCACATGCAATATCAGGACGAGTATGTGACAGATAGATGAATTTGCCCACCAATCGCTGATATCTTCCTCTGTCTACCACTGCTCCATCTATGCCATCTCCTAATTTTTGGTTAGGCTCCGTAGGCGTATCACATGCTTTCACCCGAGCAAACCGGTCTCAGTTAAAAGGTCAAGGACATACTTTGTGAGATAAAGATTTCTTGACTGCTTCTAGCTATTTCAATTCCTAGAAAATATTTGAGACTTTCCAAATATTTTATTTCAAACTCCTTTGCAACGTACTTTAACATCTACAGGCCCTCCACATCATCACCTGTAAGAACAATATCATCCACATATACTATGGGGCAGTTAGCTTACTCTGTGAGGAGTGTCGGATAAAGACTGTGTGATCACCGTGGCTTTGCCTAAAATCATATTTGATCATTGCTTGAGTAAATATTTCAAACCATGCTCTTGGAGATTGTTTAAGCCCATATAAGGACTTTTTGAATCTATAAACCTTTTCCATTGTCTTGGGATCTTCAAAGTCGGGAAGAATGCTCATGTACACTTCTTCCTCCAGATCTTCAAAGTCGGGAGGAATGCTCATGTACACTTCTTTATATTAAGCTGATGAAGTGACCAATTGTTGTTTGCCGCTAGTGACAGAAGAATATTCACAGTGTTCATTTTTGCAACTGGAGCAAAGGTTTCCTGGTAATCTACTCTATAGGGTTGTGTGTACCATTTTGCCACAAACTTTGCATTATATCTCTCAAGGGATCCATCCGCTTTGTGGTTGACTGTGAATACCCACTTGCATCCCACCGTCTTGTGTCCGTTCGGTATGTCAACCAACTGCCAAGTGTTATTTTTATGAAGAGCTTTCATCTCTTCTAACATGACACCTCTCCACTTGGGATCAGTGAGTGCATCCTGAACATTGTTAGGAATAGACACAGAAGCAAGTTTTGAAACAAATGCTTTATGAGAAGGGAACAGCCGACTATACGAGACAAATTTACACATCGGATGTTGGGTACAAGCCCAGACACCCTTGCTCCTGGCAATGGGTTCATCTAAATCATTTAATTTATTGTCAGAAATAGAAAGAGAAGAGGAAGTATGAGTACTTGAACCTGTACTACGTGATGGTGATTGTAGTGGAAAGGATGGTCTTATGTCTTGGCCTCTTGTGGTAAATAATATCTTCTTTTCTTGCAGGAGGACTTACTGTTTTCATGAACTCTTCCCCTTGATTTTTCATTCCCACTTCTTCTCTCTCAATATCCTTCTCCAATGTACCAAGTATCTCAAAAGAATTAGCAGAGTTCTAAAAATCGGATTAATCGGCGATTAATCGGAAATCGATTGGTCATCTAGGCGACTACACCCAAATCGCTGAGGGAAATTGACTGGTCACCTAGTCGGAGTCTAATCGGCGACTAATCGGCTAATGCTGACTAATCGGACCGTCGATTAGTCGGCCGATGGGAAAATGGAAATTGGCAATTAAAATGACGTAATATAGATTAAGTATTACTAGGGTTATAAGGACTGCTACAGAACTTACAGAGCTACAGTTCTCTCGATGTCGCGTCTCTCTGTCTCGATGTCCTCTCTCTCTCTCTCATACTCTCATTACACTATACAATTTATAGATATATATGTATTATAGGATATCAGTATTCTATTATAGCTTATATTAGTATAATAGTGTATAATATCTGTCTAATGGTCTATTATATCAGAATAATCTTGAACTTTGTAGAAATATTAATAACAAAGAGGAAAAAACCCTACTAATACTCCTAGACCGATTAATCTTCGATTACTAAGCCTAGGTGCTAGAAGGTCCCCACCGCCTGACTAGCACCTAGGGATTTTTAGAACATTGAGAATTAGACACTAGCACAGATAACTCTGGAATCTCTTTCACACTTATAAGGGTACTCTCCCCCTGAAGAGGTGAAGGGGAGGCGAAATAGGATTGCGACTCAAAGAATGTGACATCCATGGAGACAAACCACTTGCGGGTTGGAGGATGATAACACTTATAATCCTTTTGAGTGGAAGAATAACCGACAAATATGCATTTAATGGTCCGTGGATCAAGTTTGCAACGTGTAGGAGAATGATTATGAACGAAGCATGTACACCCAAAGACACGGGGAGGGATGGAGAATAACGTAGAGGACCCAGTAAGTACCATGATAGGTGCACGTTTATCGAGAACACGGGTAGGAAGACGGTTGATTAGGAATGCAGCAGTCAAGATGACCTCACTCCAAAATTGTTTTGGGACATGCATCTAGAAACTCATAGTTCGGGCCATATATAAGAGATGGCGATTCTTGTGCTCGGCAGTGCCATTCTGTTGAGGGGTGTTAGTGCAAGAAGTTTGATGAATTATGCCACGGTCCCGAAAATGATCAAGACCACCTTTAAAGAACTCCCCTTCATTATCAGAACGGACAATTTTGACGAGTGCCCCAAATTGAGTGCAAATCATTTTATGAAATTTTTTAAAAATAGTATAAACTTCACTTTTGTCTTTCATCAAATAGACCCATAAAGTACGAGAAAAATCATCTACGAAAGAAACAAACCACCTATGACCTTTAAGAAAAACAACCCGTTAAGGGCCCTAAACATCAATATGAATAAGACTAAATGGAACAGAACTTTTATTATTACTCGAATAAAAGGAAGTTTGATGATGCTTGCCCAGTTCACAAGATTCACACTTATGGAAATAGTTTTATTGTATAATAAGGAAGGAAACAAGTCTTGTAATAAATGAAAGGAAGGATGGCTAAGGCGATGAGGCCATAACCAGATAGTGTTAGTAGAGGAATCAAAAACTCTCGTGAGATGAGCCTACTGTGACTGTCTGAACTTCCTTCCACAAGATCCAAGACATACAGACCATTTTCCTCTCTACGACTGCCAATCGTCTTTCTCGTGATAAGGTCCTAAAAAATACATTGAGAAGGGAAAAATGAGACGTTGCAATTAAAGTCACGAGTAATTTTGCTAATAGACAATAGATTAGTAGAAGAACTAGGAACATGAAATACACAAGATAATGGTAAGGTCGGGGAAGCATGGACTAAACCTTTGCCTGACACGGATGAAAAAGTGCCATCGGCGATTTTAACTCTATCTGGACCTGAGTATGGTTTATAGGTGGAGAACACAGAGGATACACCAGTCATATGATCAGATGCACCAGAATCAGTAACCCAATGAATACTAGACAGAGAATGGAGTGCACTCACAAAGTTAGTTATGTTACTTGAACAGGCAAAAAACGTCAAGGAACTATTGGGATTATCAAACTGCGACGTAAAGCGGCAGAGAGTCTCCATCTCTAATGAAGAAAGAGGTTCTAATGAAGTTGGAGCCGGATCACTAGCAGTTGGTGAATCTACAACCTCTGTGTGATGGGCATGGGATCCTCCCCTTTTATCGCCATAACTCCTAAACTTGCCACCCGAAAGCTCAGAGCGGCCACCTTTACCACGATTGCCTTTGCTCCCTTTGAGTTTCCAGCATGTCTCCCTAGTATGGCGAGGGCGCTGGCAATGATCGCAAAACAACTTATCCTTTTCATTAGGAGGTCTCTTGGTAAAGCTATTTCGGTTCCAAGGTTGGCTCCTACCATCATTGTAGGGAGCAGAGACCAAGGCAGAGTGGTCTGAAGGAATAGTTGACAACACGGTAGCACGTCGGCTTTCTTCATTATGAACATAGACAAAAACTTCCTGAAGAGACGGAAGTGGCTCTATTCCCAATACTCGACTACTAATGGGATCATACTCCTGATTTAGACCAGCAAGAAACTTGAATATTTGGTCTCTGTCAACCAACTTCCTATAACTTGTAGTATCTTCAGCGCAAATTGGGTTCAAATCCTGGTAATGATCAAAAGACTGCCATAAGCTGGTAAGGGTAGTGAAGTACTGGAGAATTGTCATCTCATTTTGTTTCTGCCGTTCGATGGTGCGCTTTAGGTCATATATTTGAGCCATGTTCTCTTTGTGAGCATAGATAGCCGCAAGGGCATCCCAAATCTCCTTGGCAGTATCCAAAATCAGATATCCCTCTCCGATCGAAGGAATCATAGAATCTACTAGTCTGTTCATCACTTGCGAATTTTCTGTATCCCATTTTTATACCTTGGATCCTTAACAGGTGGTGAGGTGTTGTCCCATTGACATAACCTAGGCAGTCTTGACTTTTTCAGAGACAAGATTGCCGAGCATGACCAAGAGAGGTAGTTCTGGCTATCGAATAGGGTGGTAGTGATTCTCAAGTTAGAGTTGTCTTTGGAGATAATACTCCCCCTCTTTGCCAGTGGCTAGGAGTTTGCGGTAGATTTCTCCTCCCCTATAGCAAGCGAAGACAAATACTCCTAACAATCACACGATAAGAGATTGAACACTGGAAGCCATGAACAAGCTGTATGGGATTCGGAAATTTATGGAAGGATCATGGGTTGATCTAAAAGCCCATAAAAAACAGGATCAAGGACACGAGAGAGTTCAACAGAGAGCAGAGAGCAGCAATGATGAGGTTGGTTGTGGTTGTGAGTGGCGAAGGGGGCTCATGGTGGTCTGACGGGTGTTGCGAGGTGGTTGATGGGTGTTCGATTTGTTTGCGATGTGATGGTGCTTGAGTTTTATGAAAGAGGCACTCGTGGCGATCGTGATAGAGAAGGGGCCGGAGTTGGGTTTTTGGTGGTGGTTGGTGTTGCGATGGCTATTGGTGGCGGCGGCTATAGTAATTGGCCAAATCCTACAAAGGGCGGCTTTGCTACCATGTCGAATAATATTGTGTGAAAACTTAGTTAGAGATTATAACTCTAACCCTTTATATAGTAATCCTGATATGAGTACAATTACAAGAAAGGTCCTTAGACTCCTCTCAACATAGAAAGACAATAATAAGAAAAGAGACAATAATAAGGAAAAACAATAATACGGCAGCTAATACACCAATAAAGAAAACAAATCAATATTAGAAAATAAGTCAATATATGGTGAATCTTCAACAGTGATATCACCAACTAATGAGAAATATCATGAAGCAGTTGAGAGAATGACATGGTTTGATTGTCAAGATACAATAGGGTGTCCACCTAAACCTACCTGCATTTTTTATTGGTTAGTGACACCAATTAGGCTATAGTCTTGATTGTTGCACTCAATATTTGTAATTGAAGCTGACAGAGCGGTCGGTACACTTTTAGAAACTTGAGCGGAGGTTTTTGTAATACGCAGAAACTTCACTGGAGGTAAATGTATCTTACCCAAGATAGAGTACATAAGAAATATGAAATCTAGAAGTGTCCTAGTGTCCTTGAATTTGACATATAGATGAGCCAACATAGAAGCTGCTCACCCTTTCTCTATCTAGCCTGAGCAGCTCTCTCTGAAAGATCCTGGCCACTTGGTTTTCTTCTTCCTTTCCCTCCGCCCAGGGTTTTCAACTTTTCACCACCCTTATGGAGGCGAGGGCCCAATACCCGTTGTGGGAGTTTTCCTTTATACTGAGTGAGAGCTTTCCTCCCACCAATAAGCCCTCTCTCCCTGTGAGGGTTCTTCTCTATCAGTTCATATGTGAGAGTTTTCAATAAGTTTTCTGTATTGGTTCTCCTCTCTCTCTGCCTCTTTCCCTCCCTTTTCCTCTCTTGGTGCTCCTTTGCCAGGGTTCTAATCATGCCGAAAGTGGTGGCAGTGGTGGTCCATTGCCGATGGAAGGTGGTGGTGGTCCAACGACGACTGAGGGTGGTGAAGTTGGTCTAACATAGCATCAGCCGATTGGCTAGCAGGCCCCACTGCTAAAGGAGTGTAGATTTTTCATCTGTTTTTATTTTATTTTGCTTTTCTAGTGTTCATGGGTTTCCATGGTGCCTTGTGGATTAAGTTTCGTCTTCTTCTTCACCTACCGATATGCATCTAGTCAACACTTGGGGGATTTTGGCCTTTCATCTTTGACTTGCACTATTGCTGAATTGGTTTTCGGTTTGCTTTGTGGTATGTGTTAGCATGCTAAAGGCTCGTGTCTAGATCATATGTGTTACACTCCTATCTTTTTTCCTGATGTTATTAGTTGCTAGATGTGTTAAACCTGTTCTTATCTGTGTATTTTTTGTTGAATTCTCTCTAGGTGCCTCTGGGCCTTATGAATGGAATGATTTCCCTTGATTACAATAAAAAATACACACATGCACCAAACACCTCACCTGTGACAATATGATATAGCATATGAAGTGAGTGTTGTGCAGAGTATCTTTGGAAGGTTGTTGACCTTGCCTGACGCTTTATTGCAGCTTTCCTCCTCCAACACTCTTGACATTCCGTATGTACTAGTTCTAGTTGAAGCTGAAGAGTTTTGTAACCTTGTTAATAATGAAACTCTCATGGGACATGTTTCCTATGTTCGAAGCCATTATCCATCTCATACAATTTGCTATCTGACAAATAGGCTAATGGCGTATATCCATAAAAGGTTTGTCACTGACTCTCCTTTAGACCTTTTTTGTTCATTTATTCAAGTTGTTTTTGGCCACTCAATATCTAATTTCATATCCTTGTATTGTACCGTCCTTTATTTGTTTATTACTTTCAAATTTTGTCTTCAAGTTTAATGCGTAAGAACGGAAAATAAAAACATAAAATGATAAGCTTTAAACACACCCACCTAGAGTTCTTTTTATAGGCGTTCAGCTGTAATTCTGTCTTCTGTCTCACCAGACATTGTATGTTGTGGGAGTTCAGAATGGCTTGTTTTAATTTGCTTAAAGAGGGTAAAAATTGAGGAATAAGTAGAGATGGTAAACAATTACTGTTGTTAACTCTCAAATGCTTGTGGACTTGTGGTGCGCTAGTTTGTAATGAAATCTGACGGCATTAATGCTGAAAGTATCCTTTTAACTGTTATTTGCTTCTGTACTGATTGTATTGCCTCTGAAATTAGCATTCCTTAGGGTTATAATAAATGAGCACGGATTTAATAAAGAATTGAGTTATTTTCTATGTATTTATGAAGTATTACATCGTGGTTGACCAGCTCCATTTTTTAAAGTACAAGTGTTATGAATTTACGCCCTTGTGAAAGGGCTATGTTAAGATGGTAAACTTGTCTTATTGAGTCAATGCAGCTTTGCTCTTTACCTACCATACTTGTGCAGCCAACTCCAGAACCACAGGTTTGTTCTAGGAGCCAGAAAGAAAATATTTACTTGTTGGTTTCAGAGGTTGAACTATAATGTTTTGAGATTGTCTCCCAGTGGCCTTGAGCCTGGAGACTGGTGGTGCTTGTGACCAGCTGGAAGTTGCTTTTGGTGTAGTTATATTGAGAACAAAAAAGACTAAGGTTCTACAATGGCCCTGCCTGGTAGGGGATCCTCGTCACAAAAAAATAAAAGAAAGAAAAAAGGGAAGAAAGAAAAGAGAGAGATTGGTTTCCATGGGATGTGTTACTTGCATCATGGTGTCTGCTTCCTACGGTGGTGGTTTTGACTCGAAGGTAATAGAAGATTAACAGTTAAAATGGAAAAAATGCAGAATAAGGCTCTTTGGATTGCATAGTAAAGTTGCACTGATTTTAAATCATTATGCCATAAAGACATTCATTGCCTTGTATCGCGGTGCTGATTGGAAATGATACCGTTCAACGAAGTCATCCTCTTCATCGCAATCTTTTGCTTTGGAATGCAAAGAGTTAGTTGGATTTTGGACTCTTAGACCCCCATCAACGTCTTTTTTTGTTCAGTTTGGTTTCCACTCTTCAGGTTTTGGTTCTCTTCTGTTGCTGTTTCTGTGCCTGGAACTGTGCATTATGTTGCCCTTGTACATTTCGCTTTTCTTCCAAGACCAGCATAGAAAACATTCCAACTGTGGGCTCAAAGTTGGACATGGGCCTCGAGGTTGTTTCTTTTTCTGTTTGCTGCTATCACATGGATAAATCTGATTCAGCTCAACTCTGAGTGGCTATTATATAAAACCAAGTTCTTTTATGTCTGCTTCTTCAGTACTTTGTGCCTCTATATTTTTTCTTAGAACACATTTGTAAGACATTTTCTCTATTGACCTGTGAGTCTCTGACATAAACTGCTAGTTAAGAATCCTTGAGTCTTCCTGTTAGAGTTCAACCTGAAGGGGTTAGATGAGTAATTGTATCCATTCATAGGAGATGATAAGTTGTTGGTGTGATTCAGAGTACAGTGGAGCCATTGTAGAACTTGTCAAGCATTACTTAGTGGCATTTTTATTCCTGCGAAACTTTTCCACCTATGAGAAGCTTGTGCAACATTTCTTCCTGGTTTCTATACAAGCGAAATATAACCTTTTCCTTTCTCTTTATGCTATGGGAAGATTCAGCATTTTTCAGGGGAAAGGAAAATGAAACTACATGTAAAGAAGGGGAAAAAGAAATTTGTACCCAGAAATTTTGCAGCCCCCCCTCTCTCCACATTCTTGGATTGGACCCACGGAGGATGACTTCAACATAGGACATCCACTTCCCCTAAAATGGTCATGGCCATTGAGTGTATTGTTTATATGTTGCTATTGATTTACATATGATGGTATGCTAATTATGCGTGCTGAAACCATTCAAAACATGTAGCATTTGTCATGTCTTAGGGAACAAGAACAATACAAGAACCCTGCTAACTTTACCAGTTGGAAGCGCCCCCCTGTTGAAGAGGTTCGGATAATTTATTTTGAGCAGATGTTTGAGAAATATCTGCCATCTAGCTTTTGCTGGATGAAGATTATATTAGAATTTACACTTGCGCTGAAATGCCAAATTCATCTTTTTTACAGGTGCTATCGAAATTAACCACTCATTTTGTTAGGGTACATTCAAGGCAGTGCATAGATGAAGCTGAATTAGCTGAACATGTTGTTGGTTTGAGTTGCAGCTTGGCCTCTTGCCAATTTAGGTACTGATGGTTAACTTCTTTTGGTAGTTGCAAAATATATAGTATTTGTGAATGCATGTATTTTTGTCGTCGAGAGTAAAGTTAGTGGTTGTTTTGAGATTTCTTAAAAATAGAAAGTGGAAGACTGGATGCACAATGGTCGAACCATTTCTTAGCAGTTAAAGCTACAAGCAGTATTGTTTTGTGTGGTGATTTGATTCTTTTAGGTCTTGGATTCAGTTTTGACCGGGTATTCTCTTGTCCTGCTTATCTCTTGATTCTCTTCCATTCTGTTATGTTTCCATGCTACAAGACTGGTTTTGGATACTTGAGTATAATAGATACTGGATCCAAGTCTTAAGTTTGTATGCAGTTTTTGTGTTTGTTTCTCCAGCTTCTGCTATATTTTGTTGTTGTTTCTGTGCTAGGGTTCATGGTCTCAATTATGTGTTGGATATGGGTAAGTTTCATTGGATTCGTTTAAATCCCATGTTGAAGGACACGGGATAGGGCTCAATGCTCGAAAAATTGGCCTAGGCGGTGCCGTGCCGCCTCGACTTTAGGTCTAGGTGCAACATTAGGATTAGTCGGAAATTACTCGGCAACTAGTCGGCGGTCCTTTTCTTTTTTTAAATTTGGAATAAATTAGAACTATTTTGAAATTATAGGGTTTAAAGTGTAACCCATGAGTCTATGATGTTTGACAATTGGGATTTTTCGTATTAGTTTCTCAATTTCAATTGGTTTTGAACTTTGAACATTTAGCTTTGTTTTGGACTAGTTAATTGTTACTGCTTACTTTTGTAGTTCTGTTAGTTACTTAACCCAAAATTTATTTTTTTCAAGTCGTGTATAATTTCTTACTTGACCTTTGCAGGAGGGGGGTATATGTTTAAAAATAATACAAAAACCAACTAATCTCTAGTTCCCGTTTGGTCGGATCCTCCTGACTAGCGCCTAGTGACTTTAGAACCTTGATAGGGCTAGATATTCACATTTCTTAGTACCTTTCACTGTTCCGCGTAATGAAAGAGTTACAGGGTGAACTCAAGTTCATGGACTTACTTTCTATAGCATATCAGTTACTGTGGAGTCCTTTAATCCATGTTGCGATTCCACTCGTGATTCTGGGTTCAACACAATGAGCCAAGTACCTAAATCCTGCAATCACAAACAAGGGTTAGCACTTCACTGGCCGGAGTTGAGCCAGGAAGTACTCCGATGCTTAAATTAGTACCTTAGAGAGAAGGTTCGGTGTACTGAGCTACTAGGGTTACAAGAATTGGCGTACCTCTTTCCCTCTGAGTACTGTACCTTATATATTGCTCTATGGAGCACGGACACGCCTCGAGGTCCCCGTATGCGTGTCAGATACTTCGGGGACATGGACACGCCGGAAAACATACGGGACACGCAGGAAAATGTGTCCATGTAATTTTCAATTTTTTTCAAAGGAGGATACGTGTTGGACACGCGCCGGACATGGCAGGACACAAATCCGACACAGTAGGGGCTTTATTCTTTTTTATTTTTATTTTTTGGAGGTAAATACATTATTACATATGTATATATATGGATTAGAAAGACAATTAAGGGTTTAATAACCCTAAAATACCATGCAACGTCTACAGTTTCTTTGAGCCCCATCAACAGTTTCTTCCTCCGACAGCTACAGTGCATATTCTGGCGTTCTCCTTGTTCTTCATCTCTAGTGCATCTCTCTCTCTCTCTCTCTCTCTCTCTCATCTCTCGTTCTATCTCGTCTCTCTCTCTCTCTCATGCAAAAGTCTATCTGTAAAGTGTAACCTGCATTTTGTATTATATAGTCAGTAATATATAATATCGCTTATTAGTACTACTACTGATAATATAATATGTATATAGACTATTATATAATATATGTATGTACTAGTCTACTAAAGTATTATATAAGTACTAAATAGCTGTACTAGTCCACTAGAGACTAGAGTACTATAAATACTTGTTTACTAGAGTATAAGTACTGAAATATCATTACTAGTCTACTGGTATTACTGATAATATAATATGTATATAGATTGTATTATATAATATCTGTATGTACTAGTCTACTAAAGTATTATATAAGTAATAATAGCTGTACTAGTCTGCTAAAGACTAGAGTATTATATAAGCACTGATTGACAACTTGTTTACTAAAATATTATATAAGTACTGATTGACTACTTGTTTACTAAAGTATAATATTAGTATTAGAGTATTATATAATATCTATAGTACAGAATACAGAGACATTAAAAATTATATATACTGATTATATATATATGTGTGTGTGTGTACAATACATGTCTTCTTCAACGGGTGCTAGTAGCACACCTCAATGTTCTACCGGAGAGGATACATTGTCATTTTGGAGACTTGTAACTAGATTAGAAAAAGTTAGTGAAAAGGGAGAAAATTTCAAATGGAAGTGCAACTTTTGTAGTGGGCAAAAAAATGGCTCTTATACAAGGGTGAAGGCTCATCTGTTGAAAATTAAGGGCGAGGGTATAGGGGTGTGTTTGAAAGTAACAAGTAAAGATATTGCTGGGTTTCATAGGTTGTTGGAAGAAGAGAGCATAAAATCAAAACAATCTTGTCCAAAAAAAGTTTCATTGCCTCCTTCTAGTGCATCTCTTACGGGCATAAGTTTCAATCAAATACAAGAAGGGTTGGGATCAAAAAGGAGGAGGGGAAGTACTTGTGAGAGTGATAATCCAATTACTAAAGCTTTTAATGTTGGGGCCCGGGATCAATTACATGGTGAGATTGCCCGAATGTTCTACTCCGGGGGCTTGCCTTTCAACTTGGCAAGAAATCCTTACTATGTTAGCTCATATACTTTCGCCGCAAATAATAACATATCGGGATATTTACCACTAGGCTATAACTGTTGAGAACCACATTGCTTCAAAGAGAAAGGGCAAACATTGAACGACTGTTAGATCCTATTAGAGGCATGTGGAGGGAGAAGGGCTTGACGATTGCAAGTGATGGTTGGAGTGATTCTCAAAGAAGACCTTTAATCGACTTTATGGTGGTCACTTGAGGTTTACCTATGTTTCTTAAGGCCGTTGATTGTTCGGAGGAAACCAAGGACAGACACTTTAATGAAGGAGGTAATCATAGAGGTTGGACCTAAGAATGTAGTTCAAATCCTAACGGACAAAACTCCAAACTGTAAAGCGGTAGGGCAAATAATTGAAACACAATATCCTCACATTTATTGGACTTTTTGCGTAGTGCACACTCTCAATCTTGCTTTGAAGAGTATTTGTGCCGCGAAAATTGTGGAGAGTAATTCGATTGTTTATGATGAATGTAGTTGGATTAGCATCATTATCGGTGATGCGGTTATTATTAAGAATTTCATAATGACTCATTCGATGAGGTTGGCTATTTTCAATGAATTCGTTTCTTTGAAGTTACTTTTAGTTGCGGAGACTCGTTTTGCTTCCTCCATTATGATGCCCAAGAGGTTTAAGCTCATTAGGCAAGGTCTTCAATCAATGGTAATTAGTAGTCAATGGAATGCTCATAGGAAAGAGAATGGGGCATTATTTGTGAGGGATACCTTGTTGAAAGTAGAGTGTTGGATGATGTGGACTACATTCTATCATTTACTTCACCTATTTATGACATGCTTAGAGAATGTGAAACGGATAAGCCTACTCTACACTTGATTTACGACATGTGGGTTACTATGATTGAGAAGATAAAGTGTGCCATTTACATGCACAAGAAGATGCAATTGAAAGATAATTTGGAGTTTTATAATGCGGTTCATCAAATACTTGTTGATAGGTGGAACAAGAACAATACACTTCTTCATTGTTTGTCACATGCACTAAATCTAAGGTAACTGCAACATAACTTTACCATTTTCATTAATTTAGTTTAAAGTTTATTATCATTCCTTTCTCAATTTTTTATTTGCTTTGTAATTTAGGTATTATAGTGACATATGGCTTCAGGAAGATCCAAAGCGAGTTCCTTCACACAAGGATAAGGAGGTTACAAATGAAAGAAATAAATGTTTGAAAAGGTATTTCGATAATTCCACAGAGCGTACCAAAGCAAATATGGAGTATGCCAAGTTTTCAACCAAAGAGGGGCCATTTGCCGATGTTGATTCTATTGAAGATAGATGGAATATGGATCCTCATAGTTGGTGGGTTGTTCATGGTGCATCCGCCCCAACTCTTCAAAGTTTGGCTTTGAAGATTCTTATTCAACCTTCTTCTTCGTCATGTTGTGAGAGAAATTGGAGTATATACTCCTTCATCCATTCATTGAAAAGAAACAAAATGACACCCCAACGGGCGGAGGACTTGGTGTATATTCATAGCAACCTCCGTCTTTTATCAAGGAGAAGCCCACAATATTGTCAAGGAGAGACCAAGATGTGGGATATTGCGGGAGACCAATTCGGCTCACTTGATGAAGTTGAGATGCTAGAGGTTGCAAACCTCTCACTTGATGAACCTGAAATGGAGTTAGTTGTATTTACGGATGATGGAGATGGAGATGGTGGTGAATTTGGTGATGAACAAGATGAAATGATGGAAGTTGGGTCTAGTTAGTAGTTAAAATTCGAAGACAAAACAATTATTTTATTGTCTCTTTGGTTTTTATTGAATTATTGTTCTTTTGTTTGAGTACTATTAATGTTTGTTCTTTAATCTTATTTAGTATGTATGTAAATATATATTATATAGAAAAAAATTGCCGTGTACCCGCCTTGTCTGTGTCCCCATTTTTTTAAAAATCCCGTGTTCCGTATCCGTGTCTGTGTCGTATCCGTGCTACACAGATATTGCTCTTGGCTTGAGCATCAAACCTAGGTTGGCATGTGCGAAGCACACTCTTGATGACAGTGACTGCTAACTGAATTATGTTATGACCTTACCTCTTGAAATGATGACTAATAGTTCCCCCTACGTTCTGGTGTAACTGAATGCCATGTGGAGATTCTCTCTCTGCAAAGTGTGATCTCGGCTAGGCAAAGGAGTATCTTGCTCGGCCCAGCCCGATTTGAGCTTGACAGGGTGTGGGCCCTGACAAGGTATGGGTCATCTCGGCCCAACAGATTGCTGATTTTTACGTCACAAGCTATGGGCTAGGTCAGAGCTCGGCCTAGGGTAGACTTGAATGATCTCAGCAATCCAGCTAGAGACTTGACGAACCGATTTAGCTCAATTACATTCGCTCTAACTCGGTCTGACTAGGTGCCGTGCCAACACAGACCTTCACAGTTACATATCCAATTCCCTTACTCAAGTGTTGAGTGTCTGACATGGTATTACAAACATTTAGAAACGTCGTGTAAGGGAAGGTCACATTTGAGGGGTAGTATAAGAGGTTGATACATACTATTGAGCCCAGAAGCTGAGACCTTAAGATGCTAGAGGATTTGGTCTATTAACAGAGCTTATAATCCATGAAGAAACTTGCTTTTGCTGGACAGCAAACAAGCTTCTTAGTGTTGCACACTTAACATCAGTTTGAATTAATGTTTATGGATGCCACATAACCGCTAATTCATGATGTAATTACCTACTGGGAATTGTTGCTTTGTTTGTTCTCCTATCCTTCCTTTTCCAAATCTGGTAGTTCTTAGAGGGCGAGTTAAGGTTAGGTGAAATGAAGAGATGAGGACTGCTTTAGGGCTCAGTCAATCAGTCCCTTAACCCGCGTGTATCTTTATAAGAGCACTACGAGATTACAAAACCATACCTAGCCTAACAACAAAGGGAGTTTTGAGTCTAAAAGTAGTTGTAGTTGCTCTTGTGTTGTTACCAAGTTGAGGCAGTAAAAGAGAGAAAAAATAATCCGTTTCATATCAATCTTATGCATGTCATTAAACAAAATCAAATCAAATTGCAAATATTTTATAATTGCACTTCGCCTTGATCCAATGAAGAAAACTTTTCAGTTTTAACATGTTCTCTTTCTACCATATTTTTGGTTGTCTAATTTCCAATCTGCTCTCTTTTCCTTTCCATTTTCTCCTATCGAAATTGCAGAAAGAAGTTAACACGGTTATCTGTAAATGCTAATGGTGCCCTTATCCCCAAGGATTGTGTCGACAAGGATCTATTCAAGAAGAACTTGTGGTGAGTAGTTTCTTAGGTATCATTCATTGATGTCAAATTTAGTTAAGAAATTTCTGCTGTACAAGGACTATGTTGCTACCAAAGTTATGCCAGATTGTGCTACCGTGGTTATTATTGCCATTTACTTGAACGCCCCGTCATTTGATTTAGTTGGATGGAGAACTGATGCTTCGCCTTTCTTGGTGGACATGTATGCTGCACTGGGATGGTTATACTTATATTTCTCTTTCTTTTTCTTTTCTTGAGCTTTGTAAGCTGATCATTGTGTTCCATACACATACTTATCTTATTCTTCCAGTTTTATGGTGCTTGTACCTTACTTGAGGGACAATGGCAATTTCAATGAAGGAACTCTTTCTTCAATTGCTCTGCATTCATGGTGCTACTTGATGCTAAGTTATGCCCTGGGAATGTGGGAAATAGGCATGATTTGGTGGGCTTTAGCCTTGTTTCTATAACCCTTTTCAGGGATGCCACCGGTCAAGTGGTCAGAAACTTGGTGTAGAAACTCTTGGGTTGTTGGGGTCCGAGTTTGAGGATAGGTCCTTTGTACATTAAATGACAAAGTTTAGGGCTGTGCCCACTCCACCTCTCCCAAAAACCCATTATGGGGTACTGACTGAGTGTTCTTTCTTTGTTTAAAAGCTAAAGTCTGGCTTCCGTGTGGAAGAATTATATTGCTGTCATTTTGGTGAATTGAGCTGCAATGGAAGTTTGAAGTTCTTGTCCAAGATTTCGACCTTCAGTTACTAGCGAGTAGGTTCAAACATATTTGGCTGTCATTTTATGTGAGAGATACAGGTACATAAATTTGTATTATCTTAGGAACCTGAAGTAGGAAGACAGAATGTCCATTTGTTTTTTTTTTGCTAGAAGAGGTGGTCTTTTCCAGATAGCACCTCCATCCTGCCAGGTCTCAACCTCTTATTCGTTCTTTATTTATTTGATGAATGAAAATCAGAAGGTACATTTCGCGACTTTTATTATCAATCCCAATTTTCATCTTTTGAAACCTTATTCTTGGCAATGAATGGAGTTTCGAGGCATAGAGTATATGGGCTAGTGGAACCATGGATAGGAGTTTGAGATGCTGTAAAATGAGTGTTTTTTCACCCTAGTATTTAATATTTGAGGTATAAGGATTCCACAGGATGATCTTTTTTGGGTTGACATGAAGATTTGCCAAATTTGACACTCACAAGGGCTGTCCTTGATTTGCTTATGTTTATTTGAATGAGATTTCCAATTGCCAGTGGTTGATGTAATAATTTGTGTAAATATAATGCTGCTGAATTTGTTGTTGTCAAATTGCTGAAATATTGTAGCTTCTAATTTTGCACTTCAGTCTTGGGTGTCTAAGCTGGTTTTTAGTAATAGATGCACTAGAACATAATCGTAATTTATTTGTATGGATTGAACCTTGTGTAATCATGGTTTGATATCGGATATGCTTTGATGCCTTAATCTAAGACAATATCATTTTGTCATCTTGGTGCTGCTTTTCTACTTCAGGTTAAAAGCACTGATTGCTATCCCCAAGGTACAACCACGATTTGCCATTGCTATCTGGAAGAAATACCCTACGATGAGATCCCTTTTGAGTGTTTACATTGATCCAAATAAATCGGTGAGTTATATAACAAAAGGGACTTTATTTGAACTTTCATGTTTACATAAAGAAACTCTGTTTATTGGTCATTGACATTGAAATCTTTTACCCGTTGATTGCATGATGCAATTTTAGCTATTTATCTCTGTTGATTCTACTTTAGCATGCCTCACACTGCTTACACGGGGTGGCCCCATAGCTTATCTTGGTGCTTGGGGAATCCAAAAAGTAAAAATTATGACAATTGTTTTTAAAAAAAATCTCTAAAGATAGAAATAGTAAAAAAAACAATTTGTTTTTAATTATTTTTGTCCTTAATAATTTTTTTTTTGGTAAAATCTTTGGTGATAACTGTGGACTTGCTGTTTGCGAAATTACATAGTTTAGGGATTACTTAGACAAAATATTGATAGTTTAAGGAAAAATAGACAATAACGAGATAATTTAGGAGATAAAAATAAAAAATGATTTTAAAAGTGAAAATTAGTATTAGTAAAATGGGTTCAAGTAAAAAGATTGAGGTTTCTTGTTGATTTTGCTGAAATTTTTAGGATCCGCATGCTTTCCCTGGTTTTTTGGTTCCATATGAACCCCCAGGATGATCATTCAATCATTTCTCATCTTTCATGGAAGGTCACTTGGTACATATTCCGTCGCTGTTTGTGGAATTTCCCACAACGTACAATATGTTATTCCTTTTGTTCTTTTGAAATGGCATTCATGTATACAAGAAAAGAAACAATAGGAGGGTACTAAAAAACGTAGCGCAAAGTAAAGAAAATTGCTACTTGATCTTTGGCGTATGGAATATCTTGATAACTTGGTAGCATTTAATGTCATTTGCCGTGAGGTTGAAATCATTTTACTATACTATTTGTCTATTTCACGTTTCCTTAGTTCAGAGAAGACCCACATCTTGCCACTGTAAGCCCTTTCCCTTGTTAACTATTTGACATATTGAATTACTCGCAACATATTTTAGAAAGACAAAGCATCATGCAGTGATGAAACTTAAGAAATGCTGAGTCAGCTGCTTCTTTGGATATTATGTTGCTCTATTATGACAATAACTGTGGAGTTTGGAATCCACTCCTCGAACTTCTCGCTTGAATTCCAATGACCCTTCGTAAGCTGTAAAAATGCTCGAACACTAGGTTGGTGCTGACCGGTGTTGGATTTCGGGCGGACACTCCGACGATCAAGTTAGCTTTTGAGAGAGAGTGAAAACTACTTGAAAGCTACACATGTGCGAGTACTTGAGGTTTGAATGCCCTTGTAGTTTTTATAGAGAGAGAGCCCAATAGTCTGCCTGAGAATCCGGCTGAGGATGCCACGCCATGGGCCGCACCACGTCTGTGCGAATCGGGCTGACATGCTCCCATGTCCTTTAACCGCTTCTCCCCACGTCTTCCCAAGCAATCGCCCGCAATGTGGGGAGTACGCCTCCACGTGGCCGTGCCGAGCGTAGAGCTTTCGGTGGCACGACTGGAGGTTGCGACTTGAGAGATCTTGATTTTGGTGACGGATGCAGACCGAGTGGAGGTTCAGCCAGGCCTGGCATGTCATGCGCTCGGCATTGAGCATGGCACGCCAGGTGGCCTTGTCGAACCCTTTGGCCAAATGACAGTAGTGCCATCCTTGGGCCTGGCCTAGGTCAAATCTAGCATAGATGGGCCAAGCATGATCATGGACCAAAGGCCTGTTGTAATGCATATCCGAACTACCACAATAGCTCCTCAATCTCTCTGCTCGGTATTGACTGATCGGAAGCCGGAGCCCATTGCCGTGCGCCAATGCTCGGCATTCACGTGGCATTACGACATTGGTCGTTCCAATCTGCTTCTCGAGGGAATTGAAGGTGGTGGACGCGATGGTTCTTACGAATCGTCGCTTTGCCAGATCACGCCATGCATCGCCAATCCAATAGTTGAAGTCGAAACGTTTCCTCTCTAACGTAGCTGTTTTGACATCCATGCCAGAGTATAAATAGGGGGGAATCCTAGAGAGAGAATCACGCTTCCATTCTCTCTCTAGAACTGATGTTGCACTTCGAAGTCCTTGTGATGCAATTTTCACCCAGATTCTCACTGTTCCAAATGGATTTGCAAGCTTCAGGTACTTATTCAATCTTTCTTGCATTTCTAGTCATTGGTTGCTTCATCTCCAGTTCATATTACGCATTTTACTATGATTTTTGAGTTTTCATTGAAAACCTTCGAATCGATGTTACTGAGACGAACCTCTTGACGTCTCGGTCCTCAATGGCGACGAGGGGCTTGGACTCCACTTGGTGAAGTAGTCTGTGGCATTAATCAAAAACTTGAATCTCCTTGGGGCCACTAGAAACTTGCCAACAATATCTAACCCCCATTGAGCAAACAGCCAGGGGTTGGTTGGTGAGAGGGTTCAATTGCTTGGTAGGTTGGTGGAGAAGAGGGGAGAACCTCCGACACTGTTCACACTTGGACTAGTTTGTTTGCTTTTTTTTTCATGTTCGGCCACCAGTACCCCTAGGTGAGAGTTAGGTGCACGAGTGACCATCCCCCTGAATGACACTCGTATCTGCCGAAGTGTAGCTCTTGGAATATGCCGCATGTCTGTTCCTGGTTCACACGTAGGAGATAGGGTCCAGAGTAAGACCTTCGGTAAAGCTTGGGGACGAGACCTAGCCAGAATTGGGCTGCTTTGTGGACAATTTTGTGTGCCTTTCTTTGGTCCTCAAGTAGGAAGGACTTCATCCTTGGAATAATAGATGATCGGGTCCATCGAGTTGGGCCCGAGCGCGTGGTCGTAGACTATCCCGACGGCCTCGTTGTCTTCGATGCTCGATTTTGGGAGGACGTCCACAGAGACTGTCTGTTGCCCCCCGGTATCAAGTGTCGAAGCTAGTTCTGCTATAACGTCGACATGGGCGTTCTGTTCCCTTGCTTTTTGCTCAAGGCTGAATTGTTTGAACCGGGGGTCATGTTTTTCACTTCTTCTACATACTGGGATATCTTGTCGTCCAAGGCTTTGTAATCTCCGGATAGTCGGTTGGCTACCAACTGGGAATCGCTGTAGACTTTCGATTCGTCGGGCCCCAAACCTTCAGCAAACTAGAGCCCTGTGAGGAGAGCCTTGTACTCGGTCTCATTGTTGGAGGTTGTGAAATTTATCCTGGGGGCATGCTCATGGAGAATTCCCTTGAGGGAGATAAGTACCACTCTAGCTCATGCTCCATGGTTTTTGGAAGCCCTATCAACATACAACGTCCAAAAATTGTTGTAGAGAAGCTTCCACTATTTGTTCTTGGCTGGAGTAGCGGCTGTAGTTGAGGCTGTTTGCTCATGCTCGGTGTGAACTCTGCTATGAAGCCCGCAAGGACCTATCCCTTGATCGCCGTTCTCGTCTGGTACTAGATATTGAAGTTGGCCAGCTCCACCTTTCGGAATAGGGCCTTCAGTGGGTGCTCGGTTAGCACCGTTATGGTTTGCGCTTGGAAGTACGGCCCTAACTTTCTTGAGGTTGAAACTAGAGCTAGTACGAATTTCTCTAGAGGAAGGTATCGGGTCTCGACACTGACTAAGGTCTTGTCGATGTAGTAGATGGGGAGATTATCCATGCCCTCTTGCCTGACTAAGACTGAGCTGACTGCATGCTGGGACATGGCCTGGTAGATAAAAAGTACCTCTTGTTCCTTAGGCGTTGTGAGCAAGGGTGCCAAGGACAGGTAGTGCTTTTGGTTCTGGAGCGTTTGGTCGCACTTTAAACTCCAGTTAAAGCTCCTTCGGTTGCATTTCTTGAAGAGCTGATGAACCTGTTTAGCGCGGTAGCCATGCCGGTCAGTCTTTGGACCCCATTTGTAGTATAATGAGCCTCCAATAGTTGTGATTTGGTTAGAGTCGGCCTCGATGCCCTTTTTTGTGACCAAGAAGCCAAGGAATTTCCTGAATCCGACATCGAATGCACACTTCTCGGCATTGAGGTGGAGCTTGTGAAACTTCAAGATATCGAAGATCTCCTTGAGGTCAATAAGATGGCCAACCTCATGCCGACTCTTGACGATCATGTTGTCGATGTATGCCTTTATAGTGTCACCAATCTGTCTCCAAAACATCTTGGTGATCATCTCCTAGTAGGTGGCACCAGCATTCTTGAGGTCAAAGAGTATAATCCTATAACAGAACAGCCCTCGGGCGCTGATGAAGGCCATCTTATCTTTGTCTGATCCATGTATTGCAATTTGGTGATACCCTCGGTAGGCGTCCTGAAGCTTAACAGGGCGTGCCCGACAGTTGAATCCACCAGCTAGTCCATTCTGAGCAGAGGGAAATAGTCCTTTGGGCAAGCTTCGTTGAGGTTTGTGTAATCTACACAAACACGCTACTTGTCGTTCTTCTTCTTGACTATGATTGTGTTGGCAAGCCATGTCGGGTGCTGTACCTCCTGTACAACCCCGACCTCCAACAAACGACCGACTTCTTCGATGACAACTTCGGTATGAGCTACCGCTGAACGGCGGGGCTTCTGAATAGTTTGGTTGCCAAGAGAGGGCGACATTGAGTTGATGGCTAATGAAAGAGGGGTCGACCCCCGACATTTTATATGGTGTCCACACGAACATTAACATCTCTCTATTTTGTCGAAATGTAAGGTTGGACCTCAACAAGAAAGTCCAGTCAGGGATTGATTGAGTTGTCGGTTGACATGGCGACCAGATTCTCCACTGCTTTCTCCGTAGTCTCTGTGCTGACGTCTTTGAGTACATGGGTGTGCAATACTTCCACCCAGTGCACTTGCTATGAGCTTACCTTACTTTTGAAGGATGCCATGTAGCACTTCTTGGTGGTTAGTTGATTCCCTTGGACTTCCTCTCGTCTGTGGGTATCCATGTACCGAAAGACCCGATGATAAGTCGAGGCCATGAAAACCAGTTTAGGTAATGACACCCAGCCGACAATAGCGTTGTAGGGCTCCACCCATCAACTACTACAAATTCCACTTCAATTGTTTTGGAACCGGTGTGGATAGGATGCTTGATCTTGCTGAGCAGCCAAATAGGAGCTGAGTTGAACTCGACCAATGGAACCTTGGTCGGTTCCAAAGTTTGTCTCTTTGAGGCGGAGCGTCTTGAACAATGAATAGTACGTGACCTCGGCAGAACTGCATTGGTTCACAAAGAATCGGCAAACCAAGCAGTTGTCGGTGGAGAGAGATACGACTAGGGCACCGTTGTGCAGCATCGGGAAACGCTTGAGGTCTCTATTGGAGAATGAGATGATGCCTTCTGTCGGTGCATCTTGATGCGGGCGCTTGGAGCCCGAGCTAACTGACATGATTTGCTTGGCTGAGGTGGCCCGCTTGATTTCTGCCCGGAGGCTCTCTTCGGCAACTGTGTCTACCATGTCGTGGATCACGTCTATGATGCGAACCTCTGTGTTACTGTCCCTCTCTTCTTCTTTCGGAGGTTCGGCTTTGGTTTTCTCCTCGTCTGTGTACTCCTTGAGATGGCCGTTTGATACGAGTCTCTCAAGGAAATTCTTCACGCTGGGCATTGTGTTGTAAGGTGTCCTTTCTCCCTGTGGTAGGAACAACAGTAGGGAGAGTCCTTGGGTTTCCTCTAATCCCCGAGCAGTTGCCTTGGCCACTTGAAGAATGGCTCGTGCTAGATTTTCCTGAGCAATCTGTAGGCTGGTAGGGTGAATACTGTTTTCATGGCGGCGTATTCGTGGGGCTGAGGGCCCCTCTTTTGCCCGGAGGCCACTACATTGACCCCCGCCTTCCTTCGTTGTCCTTTTGTTTCTTTTCCCTTGCCTAAAAAGGCTTCGTTTCGCATGCCTCCGCTCACTACGGGCTTTCTCCACTCGACAGGGTTAGACAACATGAGGTCTCGGTGGTCCAAGCCTAGCTTGAATGAAGTGACGGCGATCGCAGGATCGCACCGTTGTATTTCGTTGAAGAGTTCCCAGTACCAAACATCGTACTGGCGGAGGGATTGGTTTGCTGATTTGCTAAGAGCGAGGAGTGAGTTGACCTCCTTCTGTTTGTTGCTCGTCACAAACTGAGAAAGAAAAGCGAGGAAAAGCTCCTTGAAGGAGGGGATAGACTTCTTTGGCAGCTTGTCGAACCAAAGGAGGCCGAGCTCTCCAAGACTGGATGAGAAAAGTTTGCAGTTTAGTGCATCTTTAGTATTGTACAATGATGTCATCTGCCTAAAATGCACCAGGTGTTGGTAGGCATTTGTATTCGGATCATACTTGGTGAATTTTAAGGGACTGAACCCCTGATGAGGCCGGACGTCATCGATCTTCCTGGTGAAGGGGGTTTAGATCAACTGGTCGTGGATGATGTCGCAGTGAGACCTTGTCGGTCGGGCCTCCTGCCCAATCGGCCCCTTGCGTCTATTATCAAGCTGGTGCCGAAGATCCTCCCTCCTTTGTTGCCGAGGGAATGTTCCCAATGATGGTAGGGGCGAGGGGAGCGGTCCCGTTGCCTTCAACCACTTTTGTCCATTTGTGTCTCATGGGTTGGGGTTGCCCTTGAAGCTGGGCTCGACGGGGAGACTGAGTTGTTGTTGTTGACGCGTAGGTGCCCTAGCCGCTTATGCACCGAAACTCGTTGAACCTGGCGCTCATCGCCTAAATGCCGTTCGAGAGGAGGGGAGCGGACACGCTCTCGGCCCCCTTGTCATTGTCCCCAAGTTGTTCCAAGGGTTGATGCTTCCGTTGTGCTCCGTGCCCCCTTCTTTCAGGCGAGGGCATTCGACAGCGTCTTCGATGTGCTCCATTTCTAGAGGTTTCTCCGTTTTGAAGTGGCTGGATTGTCACATTTAGCTGTGCAACCTCCTTCCTTACTAGTTGGATGAGTTGGTCATCCTCTGCCAGCCAACTCCAGGTACTTAACATATGTCTGATCGTGGAGCTTGGCACGTGGCTCTACAGGCGTAGCCATCGGCAGGACTGCTTGGTCGATGAATCCAACAACCACTACCTTCTTCCCAGTTCGGCTGAGATCTACATGATCACTTTTTTTATTTGCTGTTTTTGTAATTGCTTTACAAGGGTTTGATAATGCTGGATTGATTACTGAAGTGAGAAGTTGAGAGAATATCCCACTGTCGTCGTTAAAATAGGGAGTCTAGAATCCACTCTTCAAACTTCCCGCTTGAATTTTGATGACCTTTTGTAAGCTACAAAAATGCTCAAGCACTAGGTTAGTGCCGACCGGGGTTAGGTCTCGGACGGGCAGTTTAACGATCAAATTAGCTCATGAGAGAGAGTGAAAGCAACTTGAAAATTAGAGGTGATTGAGTTATATAGTGCCATCCGGGTTTGGAACCCACTCTTTAGAAGTTCATATGCATGCATCATGATTATAGGTATCCTTTTCTGCTCACCACCTTTGGTATGAAGCAATCGGATGCGTCTACCTTTGCGTATTCGTACGCTTACACCCGTCAGCTTAGGAGGCTTGCCCGACTTCGTCCTACGAGATTGTCTACTCAATATCCTTGTACGAGTCCATAATCACTACACAAGATGAAGTTTTTATATTGTATTTTTTCTAAATGTGTACCTGAGGTTTGAATGCCCTTGCAATACTTATATAGAGAGAGAGAGAGCCCAACAATCTTCTGGTGACTCCGACTGAGGATGCTGCATTGTGGGATGCAAGTCGCGGTGACTCTGCCTCGTGTTCCACATCTGTGCGAATCGGACAGACATGCTTGCATGTCCTGTAACCGCTTCCACGTCTTCCTAGACAACAGCCTGCAATGTGGTAAGTACGTCTCCACATGGCCGTGCCGAGTGTAGAGCCCTTGGCGGCATGACTGAAGGTTGTGACTTGGGAAGTCTTGATCCTAGTGACGAATGCTGACCAAGTGGATGTTCAGCTAGGCTTGGCATGTCATGCGCTTGGCATTGATTGAGGCACACTAGGTAACCTTGTTGAACCCCCTCGGCCGAATGACAGTAGATCCATCATTGGGCTCGACCCAGTTTGAACCCAACACAAATGAACCGAGTGTGATCATGGGCCAAAGGCCCATTGTAATGCATATCCGGCCTGCTACAATAATAATTCCCATTTTCTAGTTACTCACCCTCCAATTTTTCATTTCGTGTTTTCTTTCTAGAAGATGCATTTCCTAAATGTATAACAGTATAACTAGGATCATTTTTTGAGATTGGCAGGTGCACGAGAAAGAATTTTTGCTCAAGGATTTGACAACAGAAGGGTTACTCTGCGATGATAGAAGACTAGGCGAGGTTTGCTCGAAAAGAGTGTACAGAATATTGACTGCACAATGCGGAATCAGTAAAACTGATGATGTCGAGGATGGTGCTGATTTCTTCAGTCGAAAGTCGATTTAGCACCACTCTATCTAGCTCTTACGTGATGTCGGAAAGCAGAGGTGTGTAGCACACCTTAAGCTATTTTTTTTTTTTTTTTTTATGTTTTCTTGGGTTGGTTTTGTGTATTGACAACTTCGTTGCAGCTGTATATACATTCTGTTTGCCCAAATGCGTGCCTTTTTGGTAGCAGTTGTTATACCATTCCTTGATGAGCTGAAAAAATATCAGCAATATGGTTTGTGGTGCTTCCACAGGTGTGCCTCTACACATTTAGATAATCATGTTTAAGGGGACATATGGCAATTTGGCAAACAGTTGGCCACTGTTTTGTGGCTCTTGATTGACAGGTTTAGCCTCAAAAGTTGCATGAAGACAAGATTCATCTGGAATGATCTAGTTAAGTTGGATGATTCAGCATAGCATTATCTTCCATGAAGATATTCCTTTTTCTTTCTCTCGTCCCTTCATCATAGTCATAATGAATGTCATCTCTCTCTCTCTCTCTCTCTCTCTTTCTCTCTCTCTCATAAGAGTTGTGACTGCTGCACTGTACTCCCACTGTTTCTGATAAGAGTTCATGTAGCAGGCAGTAGTCTCATTCAGTTGGGTAATAAATGCAATCCAGCCTGCAGAACCTCATGATATTTATTTGAAACGCCAAAACCTACTATTCCTCCGACATTTTATCATGGATTTTGTCGCGTTTTGTTCTAAGATCGTATTAGACAATCCCTACTTGGTTCTTCCATTTAAAGCATCTATATGGCTTTCTTATTTTTTGTAATATATTTGTGTTTCGTGGTGTTTTAGTGTCCAAAATGTCTTAGATGACCCCTAAATTAAATATCTAGCTTTTAAGATAGGGTGTTGAAAATAAATCTGTAGACTCAATGCGTCTCGTTGAGCTCTTAATCTATGATCCAAGTTTTATATAAACTTTGTATTTTAATTTTGTACAAGTACAAAAAATCATTTTTTTTTTTTTTTGTATTTTCTTTGGTGATAAAGAACTCCATGGTGGGGCAGTATTTGTAGACACGCACACACACAGTAGGGTTTTAGGGTTGTTGAGTGGCAAATTGAAAGAGTTATAAGTCTCAGCTTTTCATTTTCCAAAGGTGACAGTGAAGCACAGAAGGCCCACAAATTAAAGCAGAAAACCCCACCCCCCCCTACATACTGATTGCTTTTGCATAAAGTGGAGCTACCACTCACACCTGTGTTGTTTATCCTAAAGCCTTGTGGGCCCTCACCACCTACCATGACCTAAACCTGAATGTGGTTGTGGACTCTTCCTTCCACTTGAAATGCAGCCCATCTCAATGCATTCAGTGATCATTGCATCACATCAACCACCATGCCTTTCAATCCATTCCCCCTTTTAATTATGTTTAGCCCAAATGAGGTGGAGCCCCACTATAATTTTAGTTCATTATAAAAAAATTCATATTTGATACTGTCAAAAATGGGTGAGATATGCTCCACTCTTGCTTGTGGCTTATGCAAACAAGTTCGGTGACCGAAGATGGTTGTCCAATTAAGAATCTTTCGACAGTTAAGTAAGTAATCAGAATACGGTGTAGGTAGGATTTTAAACCCCAACAACAAATGAACATACAAGTGGGGGCATTTCTGGAGAGTAGCCCGGTTAATATTTAAATTGATCCGACTGTTTTGTTGGGAATTTTTCACACAATAATTACAAAATAATTAATAATTAGAAATTGCCTCAATTATTATGAATATAATAAATTAACATATCATAAATAAATAATAGAGAAAATAGCCTTTGAGATTGATAGAAGGTATGACAAGTTGTCTTAAAGTTGTATTCGGCTCTCTTCGTGTATGTATTGATGGACGAATATCGTTCTAAGATATAATTTAGAATCTTACAAGATGTCTTCACGTTATATGATCGGTGAGTGAGTGCCAGGTCTTTCTTTAATTGGCTAGAGTATAAAAAGGTAATTGCAATAATAGAAGAGAGAAATGGAAATTCAATACACTAGTAAGACTAATAGGACAATCCTCTATGTGTCTTTTCACAAAGGATACTTTCTTTGAAACCATCTTTATATTTGAAACCCTTAAAATGAAAATACATGACGTTTGGTATTAAATAATATAGAATTTGAAATGTTATGTCTATTAATAAAAAGTATAACTTAAATAAAAGACATGTCTCTTGGAAAATTATTATTTTTAAATTTGTAAAACTTAAATTTCCAATATGTTTTGGTTAAGTTCTTTTGTTGTTGGGGCTGATGGCCGTTGATTGCGCCTCTATTCCATATTGGGAAGAACGATTAGTCAATTCTGGACGTTATCTTTGAGATGTCGAGCAGTCATTGGTGCCGTCTCTGGAATTGCTCGAGCTATCAAGGACGCCCCATGCGAGCCCTTCTAGTTGGTATTTGCCACATGGTTCGTTTGATAAGACTGGGTTTGACACATTTGAGCAGACACTGATCGATTGGGGTGAGTATCTATCGACTAATGCAACATATACTTGGTCAGTTGATCGGCCAGTTGGCCATCTACACAGTTGAACCGTACTTGATGGTGCAGAATATACACCAATAGCTGATTAGTCTTCTGCTAATCAGAGCCAAATCCCCTCGTGTGTCTCCTAGAGAACATGTTGCCCCTTGTGCTCTGACAAACACTTGAGGAATGGCATGGAATACGCACTTTTGCACATGATGACATTTCTACTCTCTGAGTATTCGGACGATTTGCACAAGCTCAAAGGCCTTCTTTGCCTAACCTAGTGGCTCTTTATACTTCTTTCATTCTATCCTCCTTGGCTTCTTCTTCTTGTTGGGCCCACATTATTGCATAACTACAAAGCTCAATGTGTCCATATTGGTGTTCTCTTATGAATTAATTCCTATGTTTAATTGATATTGCACGAAAATTTGTATTTGTCTCCTTTTAGGTTTTCCGAGCTTTAAATGCGTATCCAAAGGCTTCATGAAATCTCGAGACCCAAAGATAAGTTTTAAGTTGATAAAGGCCAAAAAGGAGATGAATGGAAGTTCGAAAATGAATGATGGAAGGCCGAAATGGAAGAAGGTCAAAGAAAGGCCAAACTGAGACATGTGACTTCTGTACCGGTAGAGGATTCTACCTACCGGTAGAGAACATCTTGCAATTTGAGATAGTTGGCTTCTCTGCCAGTAGAGGATTCTGTCTATCGATAGAAAACATCTTGCAATTCTTGACAGTTGGCTTTTCTATCGGTAGAGAAAATTTTCTACCAGTAGAGTTTGATGAGCAATACATGCAAATTTTGGGATTTTGTGTTATATTACCTTTTAGGTTTAATCTTCCCCCGACTTTTGCTTTGTAAGAGAACGTCATAGGATGTTTTTAGCTTTGTTTCTCTTCACTTTTGACTTATACTTGCATTTATTTTAGGGGGGAACAAAATGTATCTATCACAATATATTTTCAAGTAGTTTATAGTCTTTGAGAGATTCTCTCTTATTTAAGTTCTTCATTTTTCATGTATTTTATTGATAAGTTGTAATACTTTTGGACCACTAAGAGTATTTCCAACAAAGACGTCAAATTCAATGTAACAATTGGGTTTTCAAAAAATAACATCAAATCTAACTCCAACAAAAATATCAAAAATATTGTGAAATCCTATGTGGCAATTGAAAAAGACTACTTAATGTAATTTGACATTAAGTGTCAAATATCTTTTTGCCTTAAATGTTCCAATTTTAATTCTTTTTTTTTTTTTTACTTTAAATGCCTCAATTTGACATATTTATTGGAGATAAAAAAATTTGAATGTCAAATTGCCACATAGACCATCAAAAAAAGTTGACATTTCAAAATTTGACATATTTCTTAGAGATGCTCTAAGTAAGTAATGCACGACTCTATTTTCATTCATTTACTTGCTCTTGCTTCATATTCTAAGTTTTTTGGTAAGTCGCCCAATTTTGGCTATTAATCTTGTTTCCCTTATGTTGTACAGATTTTTAAGAAGCTTTTGGTAACCAAGGTTCATCTTGTTTCATTACTCTTCATGGCTACTTTGTTCTTCTTTATTTTTATTATTTTTGTTGCTAGTATAAGTAGTTAGTTTTTCTTGCAAATATGAGTAGCTAAATTTTTTTAGGTGAAGTATAAGGATAAAATTAATCTAAACACCAAAGATAGTCAATATCTTCTCAAAAGTTCTTCTCTTCTTATACAAAATGGGAGTGTTAAACTCTTAGTTATCACCATTAAAACATTGATATATATATAATACTTGAGTCAATGTCCTCTCTAGTAATTGAACTTGAATAGATTTGAAAACACATCTTTTGTTCTACAAACTAATTTTCATCGAGATATTTTTTGATATAGAATTCTTGATCGGAAACTACATTGAGTTATAAAGAGAAATAATGCCTAACAAAAGTTTAGGATGAACCGATTTCGAAGATTGATCCTATATTTTAGTTTTATTACATTTCCCTCATTAGTTGTTTTATTTTAGTAAATTTGTTGAAAACCCTTTCCAACACTTGAGGTTGGTGTTTGAAACGTCAAAACTCTGTAAAATTAATTGTTCTCATTTTTTTTCTTTGTGAATCGATACTCTAGACTTTTTATTATACTTCGTTTTACACTCGAGGAATGTTTTTTTTTAAAATATTAAATGTTAATTTGGTCGGCTCCTCAATGACACTCTTTTACTGGTCAATCTCTTATCCGTTAGCCAAGAAGACCACTAGCTGGTAATCGTTGCATATTCTGACATGCTGTGAATGGAGATGACTATCCTCCTTTAGGGTAGTTGAGCTTGACACATGATCTTGTCAGGGATATCCTGTAGGTTCATGAAGGCCTTTTAGGCCTCTAAATGATCTAATGGATCTTGTGAGCCGTCAAGGAGGTCCATTTAAGGCGTTCTGAATTTTGACGGGAGCAGTTTTTTCATTACTACTAAAGTGGACGACAAATTGGCCATGAGCATTGTCCATTGCCAACCCCAGACATTTGTCTCACGACCACCTCAAGTTTTTTTATGGAGTTCTTTGATATCTGCCCCCTGCGTCGCAAATTCCTCATGGAATTATATCAATATTTATTTGAAAAATAACACGTTTAGTTTTGTAAAAGACTAAGTAAGTGTTTGAGAGAGATTTTTTGAGGTGTTTTTGGATTCTGAATTCTCATTTTGGAATTTTTAACTGTTTGAGATGCTGATTTTGAGATTATAATTATGAGATTCTGATTGTAGAATTCTCAAAACATGAATTTAGAGCCACAATCTCAAAAGTAGGGAGCTACTTTTGACATTCTAATTTTGGATTCTGAAATCTTGTTATTATTCTATCCACAATTGCTCACTCACAATCTAATAATTTAATTGTACTACTAAACAGTTCACAGATTCATAATTTATTTTACACAATCCTATCAAACACTTTGCCGATTTTGATTATGAGATTTTAGAATCTAAAATTTCAAAATTAAAATTCCAGAATCTAAGAACACCTCAAAAAATCTCTCCCAAATACCTATGAATTGAATTGCGATTTAGTGCTTTTATTTTGGTTTATCATGACATTAATGTCGTCCGTATAAATGATCCCGCTTGCACTCTACTAACACGTTAGTGTTAAAATCAATTTTATGTTGTCTGGCATTCCTAGAATAAGGATTAAAACTAACAAACTAGCAAATCTACAAACATTTTTGCATTAATGATATGGCATGTACCACCAGATATTTGAATTTTGAAACAATCCTAACCGAAATAACATGATAGAGAGATCTCAGCTGTAATGTATATTTTTTTTTATAGTTGAGGTATCCAAACGCCTTTGATCTCGTCATTCATATCAAAACATTATATATATATATATATATATATATATATATATATATATAGAGAGAGAGAGAGAGAGAGAGAGAGAGAGAGAGAGAGAGACTGTTAACATAATTCGGCAAGATTTCCAGCATTATGGACAAGCAGTACTACACATCACATAAAATCTGAAACTTTTAAACACAGATGATTCACGGTGCAACTAGAAGAACAGACCACATTAGCAACATATGCCTGCACAATCACTAATATAATAGCCATGGGAAATATATGATGGTAGGGAGGAAACTGATATCCGTTAATGAGGTGGTCGAACTGGGTTGCTCATTTACTAGTTATTCTTCTTTACACAAGTTCATTGAACTCCATTGGTTTTTTTTTTGTTAGTAAACCCAATGATTTTTGTCCATGCAAGGCAGCTCAAAAGCATCAAGTTAATACTGTAAATGGCCACAGTAAGTCTGATGTGAGCAACAACAAATATGATAAAACTGAAAATGTACACATTCAGTGGTAGTAGAAGTAGCGCCTCTTCGAAGTCTGAATAAGCCATTGAAAACCAAGATGTTTTAGCTATTTCAACCATGGACCAGTGACTCAGGGAAATGTGTGACATGGTCGGCATGACAAAAATTCAAGGGGAAAGAATAGAGTCCAGGTTCTCATAATATTAGTACTAAGGACTAGGATGACCCTAACAGAAAGCAGTTTTAGTTTTTGAAAAATAAAGTGTTCCATGGTTCAAGTACCACTAGCAGAAAGACAAAGACAACTGCAAGGAAAGGTTTCATCATTATTAACCTCATCCACAGTCCTCTTCTGCTTTTGCAATGTCGATGCTGAGAACTTTTGCATTGCAACACCTGCATCAAACTTCAATGTGTAATTTGAAGGTGCCAAGTGAATAGCTCGTAACAAAGTCTTTTTGCAGTCTTGCCATTGTTCAGCTTCATAATGAGTACGAGCTAGGTAGAGAAGAACTTGACTGTCTGTATTATAGTAAAACTTCCGCAAGCAGTTTTGATACTGCAAAAAAGGAAATGCCACCAACACAAGCAAAAAGTTAAAATTGCCAAAAACAAAATGATATTCAAGTTATCCACATAAAAATAGATTCCGTAGAGAACCATTTTCACAGCTAATGGAAAATCGCCATGAGCAAAATGCATATGAGCCACATTTATCCTCACATCTGGCATCTCATCAAAAATGCTTCCACTTGCAGCTTGTTGGACCTACAATGCAGTAAAAGATAAGAAGGGAACTAATAAAGTCTGATCGACACCCAAAACGAAATGAATCAGCTAACCTGTGTAAACAGGTCCTTTGAAACATCGAATTGACCTTTTTCTGCCAAAACCACTCCAGCACCATTGGCAGCATATAGATTAGCTTTATGATCACTCAGAACCTGCCAACATAAAAATCATTAAAATTCAATCATGATCACGAGGACATTTATTGGGACGTAAGAGATATCATACAGAAAAAAGATAAATCAGAGATCCACTAGAGGACACCTAAATGAGCATATCTACCCAAAGTACTGATACTTGCACATAAAAGCCAGATGAGCTTAATGGACAAAAAGTCAACAATGTAAATGCAGTTTCAATATACAGGCATACAAAGATCACATATCATATGCGTGGTACTTGACCTGGGATCAATTGTCACCTATGATACCGACTTGCTCAGCGCCAGCTTCTACTCCTACATCTAAGGACTGAGGACCCAAGGACACTGCTAAATATTCATCTTCCTTACTATTCTGCATTAATTTTCTTTTGTAAAATAATACTAATGAAGTTATGCATAGAATTTTGGCAGAACATTAAAATCGTATGGATTCTCATATAGTAAACTCGATCACTAGACATGATCGCTAGGTGAGATTCCATATATCAGGGATCCCACCTCCACCGACTTTGGGGAGTTTGTGAGCAGGAGGGCGACCCACATTGAGCAGCTCATCACAATTGGACCAAAAATAAAGGATCATTTGTCTCATTTCCTTCATTTTCATGATCTTGTAAGCGATTTTTTTTCCCCAAATCTCGCTTCAATTAACACAATCATAAGATCTTCCGTCTTAAGAAAAGGTAACATCAACCATATCAACTTTCAGTTTGTAATGTGATAAGTGAAAAACAAAAAGTTGATAACTGCTGCAAGAACATAATTGGATCAAATGCAAAATATTAAAGAATATGGCTTTCCAAACAGAAGCTTTAAGAGCAAAAAAGGCGCATAAGTTACGGTAGCAATAGCAAACTTTAAGTAGACAGGACTATCATACTTTTGTGTACAGCTCCTTGGCTTTTTCTAGATGAGTGGCTTCCAACTTAGGAGCTCTTTTCTCTGAGCGAACTGCTGCGAAGTAGTTCCAGTTTCCCTAACAATGACAAAGTAAACAATTTTTTTAGTTGATCTGAATAGCAAATATTATAAGTGAGAGAATGATGAAATAACGAAAACCATCATCATTATGTTGATTATTCAACAATTTACTAAAATCACTCCAGATATAGACGACATGCAGATATGAAAAAGTCAATCTCCAAAATGAAGTTCAAGCTGGCTTAAAAACTAGAAGAGAAGGCAATCGGAATAACGTATGCACCAGACAAAGAGTAGCATAAGAATCTTTTCCATCACTTGCATCCTTAGCAGCCTTGAAGGTATCTTTTGCCTTAACCCAGTCATCATTTTTTAGCTCCAAGTCACCGAGCATCAGTAATGCATTTGGGCACTTATCATCCACCTTCAGAGCATCGGCAATCTACCCAAAAAACCAATATCAATTAACCGTAAAGCATAAAAAGGCATAGTAAGATAAAGAATAGATGAATAAGATTGCAAGAAAAGCAATAACAACCAGCTCAATGCTTATCTGGACATTATTTCGAGCTTTTGCAATGGCAGCAAGCCTCAGATAAGCATCAATATAATCTGGATACTGCAAAATGGAACGCACAGGTTGGACGAATTGGCAAAATATCGGTGTAGACACGAGGCATCAAACAAAATTCAGAAACGAGTGCTAAAACACTATTGCAAACTGATGTTTGGGACAAAATTTCACAAAAAATAGAAGACTGACAATAATAACGTTACCTAAGGACTTGCAGAAGTCCTATCAACTACCGCTAATGCCAATTAGAACCAAATATATGCAACAGCGGATGAACACCTCAAACCAGCAATACAAGCGTACACAGATGCAATAAAATAGTTATCTCAATGAAAGCACAAAATAGAAAGAACATAAAGCCATATTGCAGTTAAGACACAATAGGGTCCAACTCAGACAACTGAAGAACAATAGGATGGCTAGAAAAAACATAAAGTAAGTGGTGAGAAAAATAGAAGATGCAAACATAATAGAGGGTGATGTGGAAGATTATTCAGGTGGCCGGTCTCAAGGTGTTAATGCTTCATTGATTAAATTTAAGCATGAAAAGTTCCTCTAAATGATTGGAATTAAGGATCGCAATCGATGCTGAGCTCAAATTCCCCATTATGCCAAAAATAATACCAAGAGAAGTACATGGAAGAATAAATCAAATGGAAGTGCTAGGATAACTGCAAGTTTCATTACTATTGCGAGTAGCAAAGCTGAGGTGGATAATTGCAATAACCAAAGGTTAACAAGCGTACCTTGAACAAGATCAAACGGTATAAAATGCTCGCCCTTTCAGTGTTATTTAACTGCTCAAATAGCCTAGCTAAGTTAAATAGTACTGAGACTTTGTCCCAAGGTACTTCCACTGTAAAACCATCTTCCTCAAGTCGATGGAAAAATTGCACGTCCTTGTACTGATAGATGGATGCACTAGCATCAATGGGATACGGTTGTGCTTTACCATCAATGAGGATGTGCCATATACCATCAGCCAGAGCCTCTCCATAAGTTTGTTCAGCCAGCTGAAATATAGGAAAACAGCAAGATGATTTGACATGTAATTTCAAATTCATTCTCTGTATCGAAGGGTAAAATACTAAACGGATTATTCTACTCGTAACCAAGTCAACCAAAGCACAAGACAGATCTAATGAGAACCTCAAACTCTCCTCTTTCAAAATGTAGGACTCCAATATTATTGAGCAGCTCTACTGGTACTTCTTCACGTCCCTTTTCCAAAAGACCACGGGCCTGTAACAACATCCAAAAGTGAAAAGGAAAATGTATATTTCCTAGCTAAAATAACAAATGGTACGGTGAAAACAAAACACATGTTATTCTTGAAACTGAAAAAGATGGTTCAACCACAACTGTTCAAGACAATGTCAGTGAACTGATGTCATCGCGTCACAAAATACATATTCTTTCAACAAATATAGAAGGTAATTTTAAATATCTAACCTAAAGGGTTAGCTCTAGTAGTAAAGAGTGCGGAGATAAATGTCTTATTAGCACAAGTCTTTAGCTGTGCTTGGAAGGGGACTCCAGTTTACAGTGCGGCCACGAGACTAAGGTCGCAGTTTGTGGGATCGGTTCCGGATTACCAAACAACAACAAAATTTGTTAAACATCTACAGGGATTTCTGGACCCACCACTAAATAAAGGTTGTCATTGACACTGCCCATCCAATCCTTCAGTTACACAGATTAATATGTTCGCGATGTAGAAAAACCCAATGTCTACAATTCAGAAAAGATTAACAAGAAAATGCTCTTACTGTTTTGAAGGCTTCTAACGCTGCACCTGAATCAGTTGCAATCAGCAATTCTCCAAGATCCAGAAATCCCTGCAATAAGGTCAGGTGAGTGAAAGAATGCAAAATCTATCAACAAGGAATGTAGCTGACAAACATGTAATCTCCGAGGAGAAAAAGTCAATTGGATATGATCAAGATGGCTTGGGTAGAGAATGAATATAGGAAACTTACCAATCAAAATATGAAGGGGCGGAAATTAATAAAGAAAATATGGATAAAAAAATGTTAACAAGTACAAATAACGTACAACAACAAAAAATGCATTGCTTGAAGGGCCAAATGTATTCAGTCTCATTATGCATACAATGTTGCACTTTCACCAACAAATCCTGTTTTGCAATTTGGTAGATTTTTTTTCACCAGGCTCTGGAAATTGGTTTCCATTCTTCATTTTCTAATTATAACTAAACAACTGCATCCTGTTAATAGATATATTACATAGTTTTGAACACCCATCAACAAATTATATGCAGATCCTTTCTATCTTGAATCTACTACCCACACAATTAACTTCAGTACTAAGCAGAAACTAAAAAGGTACCCTCGTCATTTCAAAACAGGATTACAACCCAACAGCAATTATCTACTTAATTACAACAAAATATGTACATGTCACAGCAGGTTCCAACTTGTTACCTACTGAAAACTATGGTTATCCAAGGCATCTAACAGATTTGATGGAGCCTAACAGGTGTTACCTTTTTTTTGGGCTGTGGTGGTGGTGGGGTGTGTGTTTTGGGTTTCTTTTTGGTTGTTTGGGGGGGGGGGGGGGTGTGGGGGTGGAGGCAATAAAGATCATTGTAAAATAAAAAAGAAATAGGTAAAATAGGTAAAAGCATTTTGATAAGACGTCCCCTGAAAGAGTAAACAAAAAGTAAAAAAGTAAAAAAAAACACATCACCAACTGCTCTCCAATCTCTATTAATAAAAAATTAAAGGAATCCCTTCAAAGGGCGAGGACACTGATCCACACCACAAAGACAAGTAACAAATTTTTTCCCACAAATCTCCTACTTCTCCAAAATTACCATAAAGATTCTCGTCAAGAACATAAACCTATAGTTAATAACCAACAAGTGAACACAAACAAGGAGAACTGCCCAACCAACATCCACCATCCAAAACAACTTATAGCATAGGGCCACAACGTATCCTCACGCCCCCTAACATGAATGGACTGTTATAGAAGTATTGGCCTTTAGGCCTCTTCTTCTGAAAGATGTCATTAGTCGAGCTATTTGCGAGCAATAGACCATGCAAATAATTGTACCTTAAGAGGCAAGCACGGCCTCTAAATCATAGGATGTTGACAATTTAGAACATTAGGAACATCAATAATATTATGAAAAAGGGACCTATAAGAGAATGAGTCGTCCAAATTGTCTTATTCGATAGCATCATGTCTCAAAATGAAAGGAACTTGTACATACATGTTCAAGTGCACCTTTCTTTTGGTGGGAAACAGAAGAAATATGTATCACTGCCCAAACAAAAGCAGAATTTGTATACATACTCCATAGTGTCATTGGACTGCTATAATTTAAACCCATAATCTCATCAGACGGCAGAATAGAATTCCCCGACACTCTTCATGCATGTCTACAAGAGTTAGACATATGTTTCTTAATTGGAAAATGCTAACCACCGCCTAGTGAGCGGTGGATAATGCGTAAAAGGTACCTCGATATTCTTAAATTGTGTATTGATATCCATGAATATGCATTAATATTCACAAAATGTGTATTGATGTTCATGTTTATTTGGCATTATGTGTATATTATCCACCGCCTAATGGGCGGTGGTTAGCAAGACTCTAAAACAAGAGCCTAACTGACCTGTGCATCACGTGGATCTATCTTAGTAGCTTTCTTGAGAAACTCATGGGCCTTCTCAGTCTGCCCAAGCTGAATGTAAATGTGCCCAAGAGCCTACAAGAAGAAAAACTGAAATTCAGCCGCCAAAAGGATACAAGTATAGAAACCATAAATCTAGAAACAGGTTTAAAATTAAAGCAAGAACTGCCAACATATTTTCTTTCATTAAACTTACTTTCAATGTCTCACAGCTATCAGGGTAAACTTCCAAGACCTTTTCAAAGTTTGAAAGAGAACTTTTAAAATCTCCGAGTTTCAATTGTACTTGTCCCAAGCCTGTTGCAAAGTAACCAAATGTGCAGAATGAATAGATGAGAGAGGATGGATCAAAACAGAATGGACATGAAGTCCACAAAATAAATTCCAATAATGCGGGTAGTAAGGTATGTTCAACAACATCTTGGTTACTTCATATGATCTAAATCATGCACTCTTTGAACAATACTTGATTCATAAAGAAGGAATCCTGTGGGTAAGCTATACAGAATTTCAAAAAAATAGAAGATTACAGGGCCAAAAGGTTTATGGATTATCCACTAATTCAAATGCATTTGAGCATATAACACGTGTTTGAAAATAATTATAAGGCACTGCAAGCACATTTCAGTCCTTCATTTATTACTAACCAAAACTACGTTAACAACAGAGAGATGCATGGTTGATGGTACACCCAGTAGATTCTAGGAAATCAAAAGACAAACTAACTGCAGCTTGAGTTAACATCAAACAATGGTAGTGATATGCCAATATCCCAAAGGAAGGAAGGAAGGAAAGATAAGTATATAAACTAGTAAAACAAAGACGGCAAGATGCAACAATTTATCAAGCTTTGGAAAATCAACAGACCATAATAAGGTAATACAAATTCCTGAGGCTTATTGCTTTCCTTCACAGATGCCATGTAGTAGAGTCCAGCTTTTTCATAGTCCCCCTACAGTCCAGAAATAGAAGTAGTAGTCCCATTGGGAGAATTACAACAAGGAGATATATATGTATATATCTACATACATACATAGATGTTGCTTTCCAATTTCAGCCGCAAAGGTGATACAATATCTATAGATTTTTATGTGTAACTAAAATATGCAGCAAGTAATTAGTAAAAAAATTACAAAACAAAAAAAGGTGAAGAGAAAAGAATCCTGTGACGTACCTTGCTATGGTATGATCGTGCCAAATTGTAGTAAGAATGTGACTTAGTTGGCCCGTGATTAGTTATAGCAAGTGCAGTTTCAGTTAGTTGCTCAACTAGGAAATGTTGACCAGTGAAGAAGAAGTGGTTCGCTAGATAATTCAGCGACATTGCACAGTACGGGTATATCTCAAAAGCTCGTTGCATATTTTTCATTCCTCTCCTAATATCATTAGCTGCATAGATAATTGAAACACATAAGTAAAAGAAAGGGAGATTTACCATCCAAACCTATCCAATAGAGTTAAAGTCCAAAAACTGCACTATCTTTATTTGTAGCTCTAAAAGTCCTCTGGGATGATAATTTTCCTGATTTACCCTTTTAATATAATGTTGTGAATATTTCATGATCCCTAAAAATGTGCAAAATCGTTATTTATTTTCCTAAAATACTCCTATAATTTACCTTTCAAAAGTAGAATGTGTAACCACATGAGATTCCATTAAAAACAAAAAAAAAATCCCCATAAATAGCAACTGCCTATGAGTCGCCGGCTCATTCTTCAACGGGATTTATGGCGGCAGCAGTACAACAATGAAATCAAAATGCAACTATATTGAGGGATTGCGACTACAAAACCGCATTTGCGAACTTGAAAAAGAATACTACTAAAATAAGAAGCTGCAAGGATCGGTTGATTTACTTGATTGGCCAGTTGAGCACAAACTCTTAAGAACGGTCATGAATGGGCGAGGTAGGTCGCGTGATCGTCCAGACGAGGACTAAACACACAAATTCGTTGGGCTTGTGCAGATGATGGAGGGGAATGGTGGTGGTTATGATCGACAGAGATAGCGGTTGTGAGAGAGAGGGGGGGGGGGGGGGGGGGGGGGG